>JAOVVB010000029.1:514741-525096 GCA_028570985.1 Heterobranchus longifilis | reverse complement strand
TGAGACGGGGCCACAAATTGCCAATCGACCAAAAGAGGAAAGCGGAAAAGCGAAGGAGAAAATGGAGGAAGGGAATAAATGAGAGAGAGAGAGAGAGTGAGTGAGTGAGTGAGTGAGTGAGATATCTCGATCTTCAGCCCTGTGGTAATTCCTCCAGCCGAGAGGAACCGGCCACTGGGAAGCGACACCTCCAATGTCCAATTAACATCTGTTCCGTCTGCTTGGGTTAGACCTGGGGCACTTTACTCCTCTACTCATCCCCTCGTCCACTCCTCTATCTGTCCACTCCTCCATATGGCCACTACTTCACTCCTCCATATGTCCACTCCTCCACTTGTTCACTCTTCCACATGTCTACTTCTCCACTTCTCCACTCCTCCATATGTCCACTTGTCCACTATTTCACTTGTCCACTCCTCCACATGTCTACTTCTCCACTCCTCCATATGTTCACTCCTCCACTTGTCCACTCCTCCACTTGTCCACTCCTCCATTTGTCCACTCCTCCATATGTCTACTTGTCCACTCCTCCATATGTCGACTTCTCCATATGTCCACTCTTCGACTTCTCCACTTGTCCACTCTTCCATATGTCTACTCCTCCACTTGTCCACTCCTCCATATGTCTACTCCTCCATATGTCCACTTGTCCACTCCTCCACTTGTCCACTCCTCCATATGTCTACTTCTCCACTTATCCACTCCTCCACATGTCCACTTCTCCATTCCTCCATATGTCCATTCCTCCACTTGTCCACTCCTCCATATGTCTACTTCTTCATATGTTCACTTGTCCACTCCTCCACTTGTCCACTTCCCCTTCTTCAAGTCCCTAAGTCCTCCACAGAGGACTATTTATAAGATAAGCAAAAATTAAGAGCAGTCTCAGAAATTACTGAGCATTAGTCGTCTTGCTGCATATCTAGCAAAGCAGCCTGGCTGCGCTGGCTAAGCAGTAAGTCAGCTAGTTAACTGTGAAGGAATTTAATGCTAGCTACCTCCATCTCGCTGTTATTATGTGAGAAACTGAGTATACAGGTTTGGACAGGTGTCCTCATGTCACGTATGTGTGTGTGTGTGTGTGTTCGCTAATACTGGAAACACACTTAGTATTATATGTTTTTCATTCTAAACGTTTGATTAGCGTTGAGAGCGGAGTGTCGCTAACTGATGTGTGATGAACGTGATGAATTTGCGATGGTTGCCGTGGGAACGGTAACGCGGGTGTGACGAGTTGATTGTTGGGTCGTTATCCCACACGAGCTCCACACTGACGCAACAACAGGACACTCGCGTGTTACCGTCACAGAGACACCTGCGAGTCTTCCCACTCTGCTTTATTAACGTGATGTGTTCCTGACTCTGTGCGTGTGTGTGTGTTCGTGTGTGTTCGTGTGTGTGTGTGAGACAGAGGCAGTCAGAAATATGACCCTGAGCACCAATTTGTTCAGAGAGAGAGAGAGAGAGAGAGAGAGGGTGTGAGTGGGCGAGCGGGAGGAGGGAAAAGGTTAATGTGAATATTGATATTAAAGTGATGCAGCTTCATCATGTCTCTGTCACATCTTAAAGGTCATCTCTCTCTCCCTCTCTCTCTCGCTCTCTCTCTTTCTCTCTCCCCCTTTCTTTCTTTTTCTTCCTCTCCCTCTCTCTCCCTCTCTCTCTGTCTCCCTCTTTCTCTCCCTCTTTCTTTTCTGCCTTCTTTCTCTCTTTCTATTTTCTCTCTCTCTCTGTCCTTCATTGTCACTTTCTCCTTCTCTCTATTTCCACTCTTTTTCTCTCTCTTTTCTGTCTCCATTCTCTCTCCATCTTTCTATTTATCTTCTCTTACCTCTGTCTCTTTTCATTTTCTGTTTTCTGTCTCTCCCTCTCTCTGTTCTTCCTCTCTCTTTCTCTCTCCCACGTTGGGTATCTCCCTCTCTTTCCTTCTATCCATCTCTTCTATTTTATATCTCTCTCCTCTCTGTCTTTCCCTCTATCTCTCTCCTTCCTTTTGTCTCCCTCTTTTTCTCTCTTATATTTTCTGTCTCTCTATTTCCTATCTTGCTCTCTTCCATCTGTCCCTCTTTTTTTTCTATTTTCTCTCTTCCTCTCTCCCATTCTCTGCTCTCTGCTCTGTCTCTCTCCTCATCTTTCTTTTACTTTTCTGCTTTCTGCCTCTCTCCTCTATTTCCTGTCTCTCCCTCGCTCTGTTCTTTCATCTCTCTCTCTCTCTCTCTCTCTCTCTCTCTCCACAGAGCTCCACACACTCTCTGTCAGGACGTGGATATTCGGTAAGTTTGACATTTCCTGTCTTTGGCCGATTTGTGTGTGTGTGTGTGTGTGTGTGTGTGTGTGTGTGAGCTGAGGTCTCCTGCGTGTCCTGAGGGTCCATCCTGATGTTACACACTGCAGCACACACACACACACACACACACACACACACACACACACACACACCTCACTGCTCAGGTAAGTGTTACACACACAGTGGGCGGAGCTTGTCTGAAACAGGGGCGTGTCATGGTTACACTCGATTCTCATCTCAGGTGCCGCCATTTATTTGTTTCACATAAAGACAGTGTGTCATATGTTTTCACTCTCAACACACACACACACACAACCACACACACACACACACACACACACACCTCTTTATTAAGTCTGAGGCTGCAGCTCACAGGCTCTGTTAGGATGTCTATTAGGACATGACCTGCTCTGAATAGGGCCCTTAATGAGAAATGAGCAAGTGTGTGTGTGTGTGTGTGTGTGTGTTTGCACTAATGCTGGTGTGTATGTGAAGAGTTCCTTTCTTTTATTTCTCTGAAAGACAAGCAAGGTGGGATGGAAATATCAGAATAAACACTCTGCATCTGATTTACATACCGCACACACACACACACACACACACACACACACACACACACACATACACACTCTCCAGCTTGGCATGAATACACTAGTTACTGAACGCTCTGATGATGTGTGTCAAAGAAGATGTGTGTGTGTGTGTGTGTGTGTGTGTGTGTGTGTATGTGTGAATCCGTTTATATAAAGAACACATATTTACGAGTGTGTGACGGTAAAGGAGCTTTATGTGGTGTATAAATAGCGTCAGTATGACATGAGTGTGACACGGGCGCTGAACTCCAACCAAGTTTTTATTTATTTACACCGCTGCTGTCATCTCGGGGGAACAAACCACACACACACGCACACACACGCACACACACACAAACATGTCAGGTGTCAAGTGTGTTTATGAAACACAAACTCTACTGCAGTGTGAGATTTATATAAATTTTAAGCACATATGCAAAGTATTTAAAAGAATTACATATAATTATTTATTATTGATTCATTAATAAAAAATCTGTTTTAAAGCATGAAAATGATAATCTATGTGCAATAAACATGTCGTAAAAAAAAAAAGGCCTAAAAAGTCTCAGGTACGCCTCAACACTTTTCCTCCTTGTTTAACCAGCCACGATATATGAATATGCATGAATATGCAAATGTGCTCATCCCAATTAGCTAAATGTTCCTAAACCGGTTAATAAACTATCCTAACCGGTTAGCTAACTGCTACTAATCTAGTTCTCAAAGTGGACCTTCAGTGCTCTGATCTGATCCAGCTGCTCTGCATATCTAACACCGCCCCCCTCATTAATATTCATCATTCACATATTAATATGAAGTAGTCCGAGTGTTTCTGTTGTGTTCGCGGGTTCTCCCGGTGTACGTGTGTCCATTCAGCCTCCTCAGTCTCACTCCGTAACAAAGGTAAGAGACCTCGGAAAATGCCTCGGGTCTCCACCTGAGAGAGAGAGAGAGAGAGAGAGAGAGAGAGCTCCAGGTCTGGTGTACGTTCTCTAATCCGCTTTTCTTCTTCTTTGAAACGGTTCTTAAAGGTCCTGGACGCTTACAGAAGGAACCTTTAAAGCCTGAGGATTTCCCGTGCTGTTTAAACACGGCTCATGTTTGTGCAGAGAGGAGGCGGAGTCACGTCATCCCTCCATCAGTCAGTGATGCTACCTCTTTAAAAAAACAGTAATAAAAATTATGGACACACTTTGTCGAATTAGAAATACTGTGATCTTTGGGTTTATTTGTGTTTGCTGAGGCCTGAGCGATAGAGTGATAGAGATACGTAAACTGCGATAGACTCTATATATAAAATTTTATTCTATATTTATGTGTCTTAATTTGAGGGCCGCATCACAGCGTCACGACTAAGGACACTTTCACTTAAGGAACAACTGATCTGTACCAGGAGCGGCCAGCGGTCACGTGATTATTGTTCTCCGTACTCGGGTACACTTGTGTATTTACACGCTCCGATACAGCAGGTGGCAGTGTGGAGCGCGAGTGTGAGCTCAGCGGTGTGTGTGCTGTGACTGAGAGTGTAGGAGAACAAAACCAACATGTATTACCCTTCAGTCCTGACACTGTGTTACTGAGTAACTGTGTCTAATATTAATCATATCTCAGTGACGTGAGCTCAGTGGACCTGCTGATTTTACAGTACTTACTTTCTTTACTTAATGTGACTCTGTATTTATTTTTATTTAGGCTGAGGATTTCTCCATCCTCCTGTGCCATGCTTAAAAAAGTAATAAATGAAATACTGTACTTTAATTAAACCACTTTAAATAATTATCATGATTAAAATCTTTTGCCGTATCGCTCAGCCCCAGGTTCGATTCAGTTCCTCACTGCACACGGCTAACTGAAAAAACAAGAAAAACATGGAAAAGGGGCGGGGCTGAACTTACTCAGATATGATATTTATCTTTAAATAAAGAAAGGCAGTGAAATTGCAAACGGAAAATCGTCTTTGCACATTCGATGTTGTTTTAATACAAAACCATTCAGAGTCGCTTCAGTAGGATTTGCTTCAGTCGTTTAGAGATTAGATTTTGCTTTTATCCATCTTTGTTTCTTTTTGCAGGGGTTGCAGGTGGCATATATAACCCCTGCATGTGTGTGTGTGATGATATGCAAATACACACCTTTGCACATGCACACACACACACACACACACACACACATGCAGGGGTTAAATATTAAACAAAATGCAGAGCCATTTAATGTCACACGGCTCGTCCTTATCACGTAAGACTTTCTCTGACCATAAGAAGGTGTGTGTGTGTGTGTGTGTGTGTGTTTCTATATCTCAGTGGGGTGTGCTCCTGCATGAAAGCCCTATTTGTTTATCTCTGTGTGAATGATACCCCACACACACACACACACACACACACACACACACACACACACACACACACACACACGAAGGGAAGCTGAGCTGTGCTGTGAACACCAGATAAAAACTCGTGTTCACCTCAGCGGGCCGAGAGTCCATCAGTCACACAGATAAACATGAGAGCCGTGAGGCCCCACACACACACACACATGCACACACACACCCTGCAAAGCAGCCTCAGGGCCCTCCACAGGATGTGAGACGCTCACACACACTCTCACACACATAAAGAGGCCTCAGAGAGCTCACACTCAATGGCGGTTTGCAGCTATTTTCCACTGACTGCACAGCACCGAGCTAGCATCACGCGGGAGAGAGCTTTTCACTCTGAATAGTAACACACACACACACACACACATGGCATAGTGTGAATAAAACCGACATCTTGAGGAAGGCTGAGAAACTTCTCGAGTGCAGTTCATATGTGAATCGCCTCTCGATTGCGTCTCCGCTCCTTAACACTCTTTTAGCACTAATTATTCGCGGCGGTGACGTCCTGAGTGCTCTCCAGCCCGAGATCTGAGGACAGAAATATTTGTCCCAAGGCCTGTTTCCAATTTAGAGCTAATGCATATGCAAAAAGGGCCTTTTATTTTCCCTCTTGGTTTGTGCGTGCTTTAAAAGAGCTCGTCATTTGGGCCTGGCTCTAATGAGTCGTTTTTTTTTTTTACATGTGAGGCGCGAGAGTGCCGTTTAATTACCGCGCACAGGCGCGCAGGAGCAAAATGGCTGACCGTTTAAAGCCTCCGCTTTTTAATCTTCCTTTTTTATCTCTCAGATTAGCATGAACTCGGCGCAGCTCCGATTCAGAAGCTGGCAGAGAGACGTTTAGTTTCCATCAGACACTCGAGCTACGTGTCTGGGTTTCAGTAAAAGCAGCGGCTACTGCGTCAGAACGATTCTGTTTAAACCTGCCATACGATGTGATCTACGGTTTCACTATGCTATTCTCGCCGTCTCGGGATGATTTACTCAGTACGAGTATGGTTTCATTAGGATTTGATTCGGAATCAATATTTTTGGGAGGCTGAAATGGATTATCTGCATTTACATTTGGCACAATGCATTTCACATTTCAAAATGTTACGTGACACAGTACTTATTGGTAAATTTAAGCTAACTAACTAGCAACATTAATTATTCAGAGTACTCGGCTAACATTAGCTAGCTAACAAGTCTGCTTAGATAAACGTTAAACGGTTACAGTAACTCTTCAAAGTTAAAAAGTGATTCTTTACCGTGCTAGTTTATACTCTGTGAATTCATATAATGTTCAATAAAACCAGCGGTGTAATGTTGTCGTACTGTACGATGCAGTTTGTGATTGGCTAATGAAATTGAATCTAAGCTGTATGCGGTATGATGAGCAGAGCCCCGAGCTGGATTATTATCTACAGCAGTGCTGATGGATGGTTTATGGCCCGACGTGTTTAACTTATAGGCGTTAATTACGGCTCTGCTGTACGTTACGGCAGCTAACGGCTCCACCGCGGGCTCTCCGCCCTCACATCGCCTCCATTAGATTAGCGTTCATTTCTCCGAAGCTTTCAGCCAAAGCAGAGCGGCGGATGTAAACGAGTGCGCTGCGGCACACGTGCTGGAGCAGAATCAGACCTCGATTACGCACCGCTTCCCTCTCGGAAAGCTCTTAACGTGGACTTGAACAGCTTAATGAGGGAGTTAATGAATGCTCAGGGTGTTCGGCAATTCTACTGTGTAGCACTGCCGCTTTTATCGCCTATTACCGCTCACCATTTGCATCAGCAAATTACAACTCGATATCATTATCCAGCTCAGGCCAGGGCGTAAATTAAACCCCCAGTTACGTACGTCTGTACATACGCGTGTGTGTGTGTGTGTGTGTGTGTGTGTGTGTGTATGTGTGCGTGAGTGAGAAAAGGATAAGAAAGGATGCAATATGATTCACATCCATTTTCATCAACATGCGACAGAGTCGTTTTGTTGTGGTATAAATCAAACTCAATTTGATTCAGAAAATGATTCAGAGTCGTTTACATGAATATGATTCCGTTTCAGTTTCATCATGTGACTTTTACTAGCTCATCAAAGCAAGGTCAATTGTTACCCTGCTAAGTGGGCGGGGTAACAATTAGCAAGCACAGCCAAGTCAGTTCGGCTTTTCAACCATGAATTTATTTATTTATTTATTTATTTTATATATACGGCCGGGGGCCAAAAGTTTGGAGGAGAATGACACAAATAATAATTTTCACAAAGTTTGCTAATCAGTGTTTTAGATCTTTTTGTCAGATGTTACTCTGGTATACTGAAGTATAATCACAAGCATTTCAACTACAAGTGTCAAAGTCTTTTATTGACAAAAACAATACGTTTATGTGAAGAGTCAGTACCTGCAGTGTTGATCCTTGTTGATCCCTCTGCAATTCACCCTGACATGCTGTCAATCAACTTCTGAGCCACACCCTGACAATGGCAGCCCATTCTTACATAATGAATGCTTGGAGTCAATGCTTTAGTCAGAATTTGTGTGTTTTTGTTTGTTTACCCGCCTCTTGAGGATCGACCACAAGTTTTCAATGGGATTAAGGTCTGGGTTGAGTTTCCTGGCCATGGAGACACTCAGTTATGACTTTTGCCTCATGGTGAGGAGCTCCATCGTGCTGGACAAGGCATTGTTCATCACCAAACTGTTCTTGGATGGTTGTGAGAAGTTGCTCTCGGAGGATGTTTTTGTACGGTTCTTTATTCATGGCCGTGTTCTTAGGCAAAATTGTAAATGAGTCCGTCTCCCCTGGCTGAGACGCGACACCACACATGACTGGTCTCAGGAGGCTTTACTGTCGCCATGACACAGGACATGATGGCAGCAGATTTTGTGACAAGTGATATTTGTGTCATTCTCGATACTTCTGTATGGCTGTATACCTGATTCACTGTGACATTTATCGTAGCTGAGACACATTTTGCTACGCTAGCTGATGTGCTTTATCTATGCAACATTTGCTAAATTTCACCCTCGCTACTTAAACTATCCATGCTGGCTGATTTTTTTTCTCTCGTCGTTAATGTTTATTATTTTTTGCTTGTGTGTGTGTGTGTGTGTGTGTATTATGGCTGTGTATTTCAGTAGCAGTGACTCTGAAGCTTTTCTCAGAGGAACATTTCCAGACTCGTCTCCAGCTCGTGTTTTCAGCCGTTGTGCCGTTATGATTACATGCTAAAGGAGCTCAATAAATCATGTGGATTTATAGCTGTGTGGTTTATTAATGCGGCCGTAGGCGTAGCGCTCGGCTCTCTCCGGTGCTGTAAAGGCGCGGCGCTCCGGGCCGCAGGGAAATACACTACATTAAAACCAACAGCCTCGCACAAGCACCGCCATTTAACACCGAACTCCACTCTACTTCTGCCAGATCTCTTCAATTAGCAGCGGGAGTTTCCAGCGCAGGCTCTTTACATATTTATACCACGTTTTTCTCACATGAGATTCTGTGTGTGTGTGTGTGTGTGTGTGGTTAAAACATGACCTGTTTATTAATAACACAAAACCAGGTACCTGTTTCTGTCTGTGCTGAGGTTTTTATATCCCGCACTGCAAAAAAATCTTAGTAAGTGAAATATTCTTTAATCTCACCACACCAAGCTGTAATTTCTTAAAATATGTTTACAACAAAACAAATGTAAGACTATTAAGTCAAAGGTTACTAAAATTGTAAGCAATTTGTCTTGTTCTATTGGCAGAGAATTTCTCTTCTTTCAGGAAATAAATTCCTAAAACTAGAAACAATATCTGAACAAGAAAATTTGCTTACAATTTTAGTAAACTTTGACTTAATAATCTTATATTTGGTTTGTTGTAATCTCATTTTAAGAACGTATAGATAAATGTAACTAGATTTAAGATATTTTCACTTGCTAAGATTTCTAAGGTTGGTCGTTTTTTTGCAGTATGTAAAGTTTATAAAGATTTCTAAGAGACCAGTGTATTACCACCATCTCTTACTGGAATATGATCTTGAAAGATGGCATCGACCCAGTGTTCAGGATGTACAACAAAGCAATGAGAGATGGCACAGAGTCTGGTCTCTGTCTGCTTAGTATTGGACAAATCAGAATACATGTAAAGACACAAGACAGCAGCAGCGCACCTCTGTGAGCACAATAACATCTAACATATATATTACACCCATGAGCCATCAACCGTAAAACAAAATGATGAAGCTGCTATGTTCTGAAAAAGGCAAATTCAAACCGATAAAGAAATCGAGGCTAACACACCTGATATAGCAGCGGGGAACAAGAGAGAGAGAGCTGGCCTGAACATTGATATGTCTCTCAGCACTGCAACTAAAAACTCTAACTATAAAGAGCTAGAAACAGAAACTGTAAGAATGTGGGGCATGAGGACCCCAGCAATGCCAGGGGGAATGGGTGCTCACGGTCGGGAAAGGAAAGGGATGGAGAAACACCACAAAGGATCCCAGGCAACATCAAGGTACAAGAAGATCAGGAGATCATCGTCATCGATGAGGACATCAAAAGAGGACTCTATCCACCGCGTAAATCCATCACACACTCATGGCTGCCCTAAGGGATGGGCTCAGCTCTATGAGAGAGATATTAATAAATAATAATAATAATGCTCCAGCACTTGGTTTTCAATTTTCTGCTTTAGGTCTCTGTTCATATTCTTAAGATTTTTAAATAAGATTTGTTTGTGTGAGACATCCAAAGTAGATTGATTAGTGCAGTGAAGTTAGTATGGGTTGGTCAGTGTGAGGCTGTTAGTATAGATAGTTAATGTGTATCAGGTAGTGTGGGTCAGTTAGTACAGGGCGGTTAGTGTTAGGCAGTTAGCTGCAGGTATAACGTATTGCAGCGTGTTTGTAACAGCGGTGTGTCTTTGACATCACGACTGTGTTTGTAGAAAGCATGTTCCGCCGCAGGAAAATACCTCGAGATCCACAGTGCAGTCTCAGCAGGAGTATGTGTGTGTGAGAAATTGCTGCAGGCGAAGAAAAAGACCAGACAAAAGCGCCTCGGGCAGTACTTGGCCCCCGAGAGCCTCCCGACCAAACAAAAAGTGAAATTAAACATGGCTCACGGCGTTTTCTCTCTCTCTCTCTCTCTCTCTCTC
>JAOVVB010000029.1:436379-449568 GCA_028570985.1 Heterobranchus longifilis | reverse complement strand
CCCCCCCCCACAAGGCAGCGAGAAGACCTTTTAGATCTTGGCATCTCAGTAGAAAAAGCAAGTAGATCTTAGGATGACAATGGGAGGTGCTTATAGCTCTCAGGGTGTTTTGTTCCTCTCTTTCAGTGGAACAAGAATAAAATGGAGAATATGGGGGATTCGTCATATTTCCATGTGTTTTGAAGGTTCTGCTTGATTCCTTCCATCCAGAGAGACAGAGAACCCTGACACGGAGAACTTGAACACGGAGAACACCGACCTGCTCTGATAACGAGCTTCACAGCCAGGAGCACATGAATAATTCTCTCTCTTCTTTTCCTTTCTTTATAGTGTGACAGCGAGAGTGACATCGACGACAAGGTAGGACTCGCTGTTTCTCATCCTGTGTGTGTGTGTGTGTGTGAGAGAGAGAGAGAGAGAGAGAGAGACCTTGTTCATCTTGCTGCTGTTACTCATTTGCATCTCAGAGTGGATGTTAGAGAGAGAAAGAGGCAGGAAAGTAGAAAAAGGTAATGGGACTAATAAAAGAGAACAAAAGAGACAGAGGAAAGATGAAGAAAATGATAAAAAGAAGAAAAAAGAATGAGAGAGAATGAGAAAAAGGGGGATGAAATAGGGAGTAAACAAGAATGACAATAATAGGCAGAAACAAAAGGACAGGAGAAAATTGAGAAAGAGATAGACAGAATTGAAAAAGTAAATTGAAAAAGTGAAAGGTAGAGTGATAGAGAGACAAGTAGAAGAAGAATGAGAGGTAGAGAAAGAGAGAAACAGTTAGGTGGAGGTGGAGAGGAACAAATAGAGCAAGAGACTAAAAAGAGATGAGACAGACAGATAGAGAAAAAACGAGACAGGTAGAGAAAGAGATAGAGAGACAGACTGAGTAAGAGAGACACGAAGAGTAAGCGCCACGCCCACAGGAAGTTCCTCAGGAACTGATCTTTCCATTTCTTATTAGCTCACTATAAACCCGGTTTGGGGGCGGGGCTATTTCTGACTTCAAACTGTGATGTCACCCGACAAACTCCACTGCTTCAGACCAGTCATGTCCGATCTGCAAATATTAAAGCGGAAGAGGACATGGGGGCGTGTCATACTTTTCATTATCATACTTTATACATAGCACTTGTTTTATCTTACGGCTGTGTCCCAAACCAGATGATTAGAAGATGCTCTTGATTTAGAGAGTGTGTTTCTCGTCACTGTGATCTGTGTGATCTTTGGAGCGTTAATGGTTTGGGTGTGTGTCTGTGTGTCTGCGTGTCTGTGTGATTGTCATTATAAATGTAAACCAGCCGTTATCGTCGTGTTTTCATGCTAAATTGCGTCTCTGTCATGTCTGTCTCGCGAGCGTTAATTCCCTTTCGTTAAGCAATTACTCACCGCTAAACGAAGCCGATAGCGCTGCTAATCTTCTCTAAGCTTCGCTCCCAGTTTGTTCATCAATAACATGTCGATAGCGAGGGGCAATTTACATTAGCGCTAACTTGTTCGCTAGCCAATAGGGTTTTATCTCTCTCCTCACTAAAGCTAAAAGCATTATAACTTTCCTGCAAATTTAAAGAAGGGATTTCCAAAGCAAGTTCACTTTCAGGACAAACGTGAGAAGGTGTTTAAGGCTGTGTCCTAAACCAACTGGTAGAATTTATCCCCTAGTTAGTGTTCCTAGTAAAGTGCAGACCATTTTCAGGCTCTGTTCCAAATGTTTCCAAACATGAGTTTGTACCTAGCTAGTGTTGTTAGCAGAACGTTGGCCGTTTCAGGGTTCCGTCCCAATTCCTCATTAGAGTAGCATCCATCTTAAGGCTGTGTTTTAAATGATAGATTTCAAAGTGTCCTTGATGTGTTAAATTTAATCTTTTTAAGGCTCTGTCTGAAACCAAATGCTCGTCATCATTTAATGTTCCTCTTCAGCACGCTAGTCACTCCTGATTGGTTCAGTACACAATGAAACGAAACAACATTCTTTCAGGACCAAGGTGCTACATACAACATAAATTAATACAACTAACTAGAAACTTAGCAGTTTAGGGTTAAGGGCCTTGGACCATCCAATCAGTAGACCTTAACCACTGAGCTACTCCGACCCTAACTATTCAATGATTAGCTTGTCTGCAATATTAATCATAAAGTAACATGTTTATGATGACGTAGTCATGTACTTCATGACTAGCATTTTTTCCACAATACTAGTTCATGTCGAGCATGTTTATTATGAATCTAGTTTAAGACTAGCCTGCTTTCTATAATGCTAGTTTATGATTAGCGGGTTTATTGTAATACTAGTTTAGGGCTGGCATGTTTACTACAATGCTAGTTCATAACTAGGATATTTACTATATTGCTAGCTTTTGATTAGCATGTTTACTATGTTTACTATAGTGCTAGCTCATAAATAGCATGTTTACTATAACGCAAGCTCATGTTCAGCATGTTTATTATAATGCTAGTTTATTACTAGCTTTTCCACTATAACACTAGATTATGTATGAAGATATTAGCCTATCTTATATAAAGCAATTATATGATCAATATGTTTTGTACAGTGCTAGTTTATGACTAGCATGTTTAATGTGAAGCTAGTTTGTGGTGAGAGGTGTTTATTAGCACACTGAATATAACAGGAATTTGTTTAAAGTGTTTACTATAATGCTAGTCCATCATTAGCTTTTTTCTTTGTTAGTTGTTGTTCAGTTTTCTTCTTCCTTCCTTTTACACTCGAACTCTTTCACTCTCTCTCTCTCTCTCTTGCTCGCGCACTAGCTCTCTTCTTCTATTTCTGTGGGGGGTTAATCATGTGTAATTCACCCCTTCTCCTCCCCCCTCCCCCACAGTGTGCGTAATAAACAGCCCCCTGCTGGCCCCTCCCTCAGGGTGGGCGGAGCCGACAGAGCTGTAATAGTTTCTTCATGCAGGTGAAGATGAAGCGGCATGATGTTTCCACACGGCCATCATCCGTCCTCATCTCTTTAATCAAATTAGATTAAGCGCACCTGGGGAAGAGCGCTCCGCCGTGCCGCCTCTCATTCCCCACCAATTTATCCTCAATATCCCTCCATCGGCCCGGGATTCGGCTCCGGGAACGCCGTGAAATTAGAAGTGACACACACGACGTGAGGTTTAACACGGACACATCGCTCGCACCCTAATGCCCACGCGCCCCTCCCACACGGCTGTGTTCCAAATCCCTCACTCCATCTCTCCATCACTGCTTCCACCCTCCAAACATTCCCTCATCCCTGACTCCATTCTGTGCTTCTCTCTATCCTTTCCTTTACCAATCCATCTCTCTACATCCATCACTCCATACTTCCTTTATTACTCTCTAGAGCATTAACTATGACGTTAGTTTGTGTTTGGAGCTTTAAGTAAGACACTAGTTTGTGTTTAGACCATTAACCAGTGGCGGCCGGGGCGCCGCCCCCTTGAACTTAGGCAGAGAAGAATGTTTCTTTAACATGTAATTATTTAACATAATTATTATTTATTTTAATAATGAAATAAAGTCATTTATTCACAATATTCCGCTGTAATTCTTAATATAATTTATTTACAATAAAAAAAATCTAAAATGTATTACGTTCATTTGTGTTCGTGTACGCACATAGATGTGTGTGAGTCAATGCCTTTATTTTATACTAGTAGTAATGATGCTTAATCACCTGATAAATGCTATTTACAGGCAATTATTGAAAGTTTCATTTTAATTTTGTTTGCGTTTAGGGCGTTAACTATGATGCTAGTTTCTTATGAGCGTTACCTATGACACTAGTTTGTGTTTAGAGCCTTAACTATGATGCTAGTCTTTGATTAGAGTGTTAACTAGGACGTTAGTTTGTGTTTAGATTGTTGACTATGACGCTATTTGTGTTTAAATGTTAACTATGATGCTAGTTTGGGTTAAGAGCGTTAACTATAATGCTAGTATGCGTTTAAAGTGTTAACTATGATGCTAGTTTGTGTTTAGCCTATTGTTTTTCATGTCCTTTGTGCTCATGTGACTAATTTTCCTGGTGTTAAAGGACCGTGTCTGATTTTTCGGTTGTGTTGTATTAACAGTCCCCTCCACCATGTCCTGAGGGAAGCTTGTGTGATCGTCTGATGTTAATAAAGTGCATCTGTGAGACATTTATTGGGGTTTTTTGTTTACAGAAGTTGTGTTTTCTCAGTTCTGGCAGCAGAGACGGAGTCCAGACTTCAGTGTGTCTCACTGACGTGGTCGTGTTTGTGGTTTGAGGATGCGTCCAAAACTTCTCCATGTCAACAGCGGGTGTTTGCGAGACGTTTCACCAGTTGTTCAGTTTTAAGGCATTTGTGCGTGGAGCTCCATTTGTGCATCTATTCTCTTTGCTTTTATCTATAATTTATTAGTGCTAGTTGTTGAAAGCAGCCATTTTTGTTCCCTACAGAGTGTAAATCGGGAAGCTTGGGTTTAACTCAGACACAATAAAATATTAGCTAAATAACATTTGTGGGTTTCATCTGTTTTAGTCGTGAAACATTCAGTTTGTGTTCACGGTCCTTGTAGTGTGCTAGAATAAGTCTCACTCAGATAAAGTACTAAAAATAAAATGTTAAACATTCGACCTAACAGAAGGTGGCATCATGAGAACATGAAGGGTTTAGAGGTTGGAGCCATTAAAAAGGGTCAGGCTGTAACAAGTGTTGGGAGCTTTAGAGGGGCAGAGACACTTGGGGGGAGGGCGTGGCCATGAAGATTAAATAATCTAAAATGTCTAAAAATGACCAAGTGAAATGGTTAGCTTTTAACTTTAGGTTAATCTTTAAAAAACATTTTTCCACAGCTAGCTGCTTCTATGCTGTAGAATCATAATAATGTAGCTTATGTTACCTCAATATGAGGAAAAAAAATAATAATAATAATTGAGGAAAATTATAACAAGATTAACTTTAAAAGACTGAGAGAAAGGTTAGAGTGGAATGCTAAGCTATATAGATTAAGACACAAACAAGCTAATCCAATAACAGACTCCTGCATGCTCTTTAGCATTAATCGTATCATTGCTAATCAGGGTTGTTTACTCAGCACAATAACAAGGTTAAAGTGTAGCGAAACATCTAGCATTCCTCACAAACCTCAAGCTAAAAAAAGTTCCATCTCAGCTAAGCATCTTGGCTTATGCCAATTAAATGTAGGATGCTAATTGGGCTTCTTCAGACCGAAAGGGGCATCGCGGCAAGCAAGCTAGCAACCTGCAAGCTAGCAGTGTGCCGCGGAGTTAGTGTTAACTAGCATGTTAAGTATCCGCTTTTCATGGTTGTGTTTGTGGATTACTTCAGGAACTTTTTATATATATAAAACTGATGCTAATAGCATGGACATGAACATTTGGCTAAACAAATGTGTGTTTTTGATTTAAAATAACAGCACAGGTTTGTTTCTATTCTCTTTTTTTCTATTTTTTGGCTTTGTTGGAAACACAGAACGCTGTTTTGAATCATTTGCCAAACGCTATAAACATTTTTTCTCCAAATCAGCTAGCTATAAAACTGCACATTGGATGCAGATGTTGTCGGCTAAAGAAAACATTTTATCCGTGTGTGTGTGTGTGTGTGTGTGTGTGTGTGTGTGTGCGCAGCGCGTGTGTGTGTATAGCGCACAATCCCATCTGCGTGTCATACTCGAGTATTGCGAAAATGTAAACGCTTAAAACGTCCTTTATTCAACAGACACGGGTCAGCGCTAACTGCTAGCCAGTATTCCGCTTGATGTTTTCCAGAGCGGGATCCAGGAGCTTGACACAACGTTCCAACAAAGTGCCACAGACAATCAGAAATGGTTAGAAAGCGCCGTATGGTTGCTATTAGCTTAACCCAAGCCGCTTGCGGTAATGTTCCCCTGGAGAGCACGGCTCTTTTTGTGAAAAGTCTTAAAGAACGTGTACATGATTGGAAATACACACGGCGGCCATGTTGGATTTAATGACTCTGAGGTAATGTGGAAGTGCTTTTATCCGTAATTTATTAGCGCTCTTTACTCGAGCCAGACATTTTACCCTCTGTTTTTTTTTCTTCTCCTCCTCATGGTCTTGGAGTCTCTTTTGAAGTTAACTGCGGCGCTATGAAATCAAATCCAGCTTAGCTTTTGGTTTGGTTTGCTTCAGTTCGGCTTGGTTTGGTTTGGTTAGCATCCAAAATAGTGAAAAGCTTTTCAATGAGCCGTCATTGTCCTCGTGCGCTTCAGGATAAAACCCAAACTAGCTTCATAGTAAACGTAATGAATCCAAAGTTAGCATTAAACTAATAACAAATTAGCATTATAGGAAATGCTCTAATGGCAAAGTAGCAGTAAACACTCTGAACGCAAATTAGCTTTATAGTAAGCAGGCTAAAATACAAACTAGCATTATAGTAAACATTATAACCACAAACTAGCATAAAAGTAAACATTATAAATGCAGATTAGCGTTATAGTAAACAGTCCAATGCTAAAGTTGTGGTAAACACTTTAAATACAAATTAGCATTGTAGTAAAAAGGCTAAAACAGTAGCTAACATTATAGAAAACATTCTAGCTGTAGCGTTAGGGTGAACACTAATTACAAATTAGCACAACAGCAAACACCATAATGACAAAGTACCAGTAAACACTCTGAATGCAAATTAGTTTTATGGTAAACAGGGTAAAACACAAACTAGCAGTGAAGTAAACATTTTAGTTTTAGCATTAGAGTAAACACTAATTACAAATTAACACTATAGTACACTCTAATGACAAATAAGCAGTAAACACTTTACATGCAGAGTAGCTTTATATTAAACACTAATGAAACATTAGCTTTTTTGTAAAAAGCATTCAAGTAAACATTTTAATGCTAAAGTTGCAGTAAACATTTAAAATACAGTAAGCACTACAGTAAACAGGCTAACACAAACACTAGCATTATCGTAAACTCTCATAAAACATTAGCATTTTAGTAAACAATGTAATGCTACAGTTAAACATTTAAATACATGTGAATGTTGTAGTAAACAGGTTAAATTAGAAAATAGTATTATAGCAAACATTCTATCACTCTAAAGCATTAAAGTAAACACTTTGAATGGAAAAAATAGCTTTATAGTAAACAGGCTAAAATACAAATTAGCATTAAAGTAAATGTTATGAATGCAAATTAGCATCATATAAAACCCCAATAAGATGTTAGCATTATAGTAAACATGATGCTAAAGTTGCAGGAAAAAAACTTTAAATACAAATTAGCATTGTAGTAAATAGGCTAAAACTCAAATTAGCATTAAAGTAAACTAATTACAAATTAGCACCATAGTAAACACTCTAAAGACAAAGTAGCAGTAAACACTAAATGCAAAGTACCTTTATTGTAAACAAACTAAAATACAAAATGGCATAAAAGTAACTATTATATATGTAAGTTAGCATTAAACATTTTAATATCCGTCTAGGTTTAAACACACTCAATACAAACTAGCTTTATATGAAACATTAAAAAAATAGTTTTGTTATAGTAAAACGTTTTAAACACTCTAACACTGAAGTTAAGTACTGTTTTTAACACGTAAAACTAACGTTGTAGTAAACAGGCTAAAACACAACTTAGCATTATAGTAAACATTCCTAGCATTAGCATTAAACATTATAGTTAACAGGCTAACACACTAATTAGTGTTAATGGTGTTTTAAAATACACACAGGTTATTTGTGGAGTGTTTGTATTGTAGCACTGATGTTAGCATTTTAAACACTAGCATGTGAAATAGCACTGATTCTGTCCTGCTACTCCTCTCCTCTTTCTTAACCTGCACAAGTGTGAAAACTCAGCTGATTGATGCTAACGCTAAAATGCATTACTAGCCCAAAAACGCCCGGAGATTTAAAAGAAAGAAAAAAGGCTCCATCCACGCCGCACGCTATCTCGGCTCGTGCCGTTTTGTTTCGGTGTACAGGTGATGTATTAAAGTAAAAAAATGAGGAAGAAAAGAAAAGAAAGAACAAAAAACAAGACCCTGGAGGACAAACGCAGGAAAAGCGAGCGCCAAAACACACGTCTGCTTCCAATTATCTGGAGATCGAGTCAAAAAAAAGCGTCTGCTTTGATCTGCTCCAGCGAGGGGAAAGGTGCAGGGCTCGGCGGATTACTGCCGAAAAAAAATAATCATAATACTCGTATCAAAGAGGCGCACATAAAAGTTTACAGTGGGTTTAGAGTCACGGGGGGAGACGGGAAGGGAGTCGTAACGACGCTAGCTAGCCACCAGCGCTCATTTAGCGCTCACGTTTTCTCTTTTTAGCAGTTTTTAATGACTTGGGAAGTCTGTTCGCTTCTCAGGAAAATGGGCTCTCTGGGGATTTTTTACAGGCCTTCTGAGGAACCTTAACACGCCGCAGCTCCTTTAAGTGTAATTTAGCCGCTAGTCGTCTACTAGTCGTCGACTCGCTAGTTCTCGAGCCAGCATGTGCACTTTATGAGTTCTGACAGGATTTTTTTATTTTTTTCGCGCGCACTGGCGTAAAAATTCCCCTCCCTGCTGGCAGAGCGGGTAGGTTAGACGGGGCCTCGATTAAATTAATTTGACTTCATTAGCACAATCCCGCTGCAGTCATCGAGAGGCAGCTGGCGGAGGCTCTGAAGAGCGCTAACACATGGCCCTGACAGACGGAATATGCCGCGATGGATGGAGGGACGGCTGCCAAACGAGTAAACGAGTGTGACGTGCCTCAGAGGCTTTAGGGGAGACGGCGCTCCGAGTGACGAGCCCGGCGTAATCCCACCGCATTAACCCGTGTGCCGAGCTAGCGTGGAAGGCCATTGTAAAAAGCTTGCTCATTTTAGACCCTTTTCTTGCAAGTCAGGGAATTTTAATTTATAAATTATTAGCGTGCTACGGAGGCTAACGGTCAAACCTATAACTTAACCGACTCGTTTATTCATCTCTACTCAGAGGTGAGAGTCAGAGAGCGTGGCGTATCCATAAACATGAACCAGGAGGACACACAATCCAGGGGACGTCCTCGATCTCTACCGCCGCGCTTCTGAAAACATTTCACAAACTTAAAAACCACGCTGGATTTGCATAAATGTAAACCTGATCTTTTTATTTTCCTTTTGTATTTTTAAGACTTGATCCCGGATGGTGTAACAATCACTCGAGCCAAACGGCGACATGGAAATGACCGGCTTTGTGCCAAATGTGAACCCCAGAGGGCCCTCGGCGCTGGATTTGTAGCTTTGTGTCGTAAATTTCCTCTGGCAAAACCCGAGCACACAGTGAAAGACGAACCCGTGTCGGCCTGCGGGAGCTCGTGTGGGAGTGCGGGGAATAAATAAATAACTGCAGAAATAAATAAATAAATAAATAACGTCTCGCTGTAACCTCAGATCTGGCCCTGCGGCGGGCAGATTTCTTCTCCTCCTCCTGCTCCTGATGATGATGATGATGAAGTAGACGTGTTTTTTTTTTCTTTTTTATCAGGGAAGCATCTGAAGATCCCCCCCACACCCACATCATCTCTCTCCCTCTCTCTCATCTGCACAAGGTTGCCAAGAAGTGTTTTAACGACGGCGGGATTTAGGGAACGAAGCGTCGGTTCCAGATGGCGTCCGCCGTGGCTTCTTTAACCGCTTTTTTATTGATAAAATATTGGGTGAAAAATTGCGCGGGGATTATTAGGCTCGGCTGGCCAAGCTGTTCACGGTGGCCTCATTCCAAATGCGCTTCCATAAATTTTTAGCAGTGCCTTTAAATCTACGAGGTTCCCCGCTTGTTAAATTCAGCCCACACTCCCTCGGTTCCCTCCCTTCCTCCTTTCCTCCTTTCCTCCCTTCGTCTCAACCCCTTGGATCTTGTACACTTCCATCCAACTCTGGTTTTTCCCCTGATTAAATTCAGTCTCTTGGCCTTTTTTGAACATCTTGGATGCAAGCTGCTGCTGGCACGGCTCGGGAGAGAGATGGTGTGTGTGTGTGTGTGTGTGTGTGTGTCAGTGAGAGCACTGCTGCTTTCCAGGCTTGTTAAGATGAGCCAAGGAGAAATGTTTGGCCCCTTAACGGCTTAATTCCTACGTGATTTCATTAGCCGTCGGTGCAAAACGAGGCGCAGAACCAATTAATCAGATACGCACACTAGACGCTGTCTGAACTACTGGCAGGGTCAGCGGCAAAAATAGGAACTCAGCCATCTACCAGGAGGGAGAGAGAGCGAGGGAGGGAGAGAGGGAGAGGGGGATGGAGGGAGGGAGGGAGGAACGCTGCAGCCCACTCCAAGGCTCTGAGTGCACTTCCAAGAGCTGTGTTTATTTCATCAGTTATCAAACCGTAATCCAACTTATTCCTCAGATCCACATTATTCAATAATCCATTATTTAACACAGAGACACGTCCAGTTTTCATTCGCGTGATTTATCCGAATATCCACTTTGTGATGCTTTATTAATCATTTAAAGTCCCCATGAAACGGCGTCTTAGATATGACTTGATTCCCCCCTTTATGTTGATGTATTTCCTTCTGAAACATAAAGTCAGAGTAGCTGCTAGTAGCTTTTTGAAAGCAGTTGATACACAAGGCCACACCCCCTGCCTAATCTACACACATGTTGAGAGACCTAACTAAACACAGAGAACAGAGTGCCAGACGGCGAGACACCATGTGTGTGTTTGGAGTTACAACGTACTTGTTCGAGGCACGGGAATAAAGACAGAGTTCTCCATCAGTCTGAGGGAAATCACTCTGACAAAAAACGGATCACCAACACAGACGAACTCTGCCCTCTTTAATGTGAATAAACCCCAAACACAAGGAAAAGCGAAAGTGTTTGTAAACACGCTCAAAAAAAAAAAAAAAACACACAGAAGAACCACATTAACTTTTCCCTAGATAGAAATCATCAACTGATTCGAAGGATTTTATATATATATATATAAAACAGTTCTTTGTGTCATACTGAAATAATCACCTGCTAATAAAGTATAACTGCCGGAAAACAGAGTGTTACAGATACACTAGCAGTGATGGAAAAGCATGAACGAAAGTGCTGCACATGCTCCTGAGGACCTGAGGAGTTGTGTTCTTAATCGCAGGTCTACCACTGCCATTTCATACTACCTTACTGTTCTGTTTATTTATAAGTCATACCTCCCTCTATTAATCTTCGTACATGCACTTTCATATATTATGTAATATTATACAAAAGTTGATTCTAAACAAGCAACCTGGTTAGACGAGGACGTTTAACTATATGTATCACTTGGCATCCCAGGTGTTCTACAGTGGTTAATTACACTAGCAGTCAGTCACAGCCTGGGTGAAAGTACGTCAGTAGGGTCCGCAGTACTTTTTTTTTTCTCTACGTCCTGTTTATGTGTGTGTGGAGCGAGTTACACCATTCTGTTTTTTAATCCGGTTCATCTTTCTGTCTGATTATAGACAATCAGATTATTATCAGATGTGTCCTGTCCTGTCTAGTCTCTTTATGAACCCGTTTCCTCCACCTTGCACCCGAATCATCTTTTTCACACAGTTAACTCGGGTCCAGAAGCAGCATAACAGATGATGGAGGCTCGTCCGTCACCGCCATTACACATCACACCTTGGTGCCGTTACTGATGATGAGTAACGAGTGGCGAATTTGTCTTTCCGTCGAGCTTTATAGCTTTAAATTGCCACTGATTCCCTGGGATCTGGGTTTAGCCGTCTCTCCTGTCTCCTTCACTCCTCCTTTACATCATGTTCTTGCTGTAAAATTATAATTGGGACCTCTCTCTCTCTCTTTCTCTCTCTCTCTGTCGCACTCTCTCTCTCGGGCTCGGAGGAGAGAAAGGGCAGCTTAATGGACTAATTTGTAAGCGCTAGCGAGGGAATCGAGTTCATGGACGTGTTATAATTTGACGGAGAATGGCAGCTCGGAGAGAAGAGGGAAAAAAAGCTCGTCATAGACGACGTCTCATAAAATGAACCCTTTATTTCTCCTCTCGGCGGACGGAGGAACGCGAGATTGCTTTTAACGCACCCTCGTTCACTTTTCCCATCAGCTCGAGTGAAGCGTGCTAGCTGAGGGTTAGAAATGATGACGGATCAGAGCTGTAGTGTTGCATTGTACGTCTTGGTTTTTATTCTTCCACTGCAATGTTCTATATGAAACCGGTGATGAGATCCTCCTGGAAAATTAGCTACGAGCTGGCTATCAAGCCAGGAAGTGCCCTAGTGTATTTACACTGAGTGTATTTGCAGAGTATAGTAGTTTACCCATGTAGGCTAAGCTACAGTAGCCATGTTATTACCTAGCCTCCTAGCCACATACTGTATATTAACTATCTGATAAACTGAGTCATCTACGTCAATAAACAACCTTAATCAGTTAGGCTAAAATGATAGACAATTAGCTATCAACTAAGCTAAATCATTAGTGTGTTATAGTGTAATTGAAGACCATAGCTCCTCTTACATTCGCTAGCAGGCAGGCTAATATTATATTGACAGCAGTATAAGGATTAATCTCCTCATTTTCTCTGTGTTATTTCGTCCTTTAAACTTAACCTTGGATTGACAGCTGTCTTCAAATGAATTTTAAAATGCTTAGCTAACAGCCAGCTCTAAATCAAACATTCTTAACCAGTATAAAGTTAGCAAAAATAACTCGGATGTCTTGGTGAATAATTAACAAAACAGCACATGGCTAAAATTACCATTTAGCTACGTAGCTATCTATTCAGTATGCACACAAACAGAGACTGGATGAAAGTAGAATTGAGACAGAACCATCCAGAAGGTCAATATTTACCTCAGATATGTTGTTTAAATTGTGAGAAAAGGCTCAAAACAACAAGAATGACTCTGTATTTGCACTTCGCATCGACTGGAAAGCGTTAGCTAACTTGCATGTTTGTAAATTTTCATATTTAAAAATGTCAAGGTTGTGTCACTGCTCAAGCAGAAACATTTGACTTCCAAAAGACTGGGCTAAGAGCGGTGAGACAAGCCTGTTAATTGCTACGCTAACCTATTTTAAGTAGCGACTTAGCTAAGAAGCTGCCATGAAGGAATCTGATGCAAGAGGACGGGGATGCTCGCCCTATTATCTGGAGATCGCAAGTTCGATTCCCGGGTGATGCTGTAACCTCTCGCAGCTGGAGGAGCTGATTGGCTGAGCTCTCTCAGGGGGGAGGGATGAGAGGTACTTAGTGCTCCCACATTAATCACGGCTCTACAG
>JAOVVB010000029.1:391381-402249 GCA_028570985.1 Heterobranchus longifilis | reverse complement strand
TAATCATGCAGCATTGGAATAATTCTAAGTATATTTTGTAATATGCACGTGTATGTTAAATGATTACTAATGATTACTATTTGTAATGATGATGATGATAATAATAATAATAATAATAATAATAATAATAATAATAATAAAACATTAAAAACTAAAATTTTATTCCTAAATAAGAATCAGAGTGAAATATATTTTCTAACTGTATATTGTGTGTGTGTGGGAGTGTGTTATAAATATATAATAATCAATTAATCCGTTATAGATGATATATGCCATGTGAATATGTGGGAAATTAAATAATAAATAAATAATAAATACTATGAGTGTTTAATACCTGATAAAATAATCAGTAAACACAGAGCAGGTGTTACATTGTGTTTGATGTATTTTGTGTAGAAATATAATTCAGTATATATTTTTAATAAGATATATGTGTGTGTTTGTCTGTGTGTAAAAAATACGTTAATCGATAAAATACACACCTGAACTCTGAATAAATCAGTGCAGAGCCGTTGCTGGAACGGTGTGTTAGAGGATGTGTGTTTTATAGTGTGTGTGTGTGTCAGTGTGTTGTGTTGCTCATTTATAACAAAATGAAAAACCTGGAATGAAGCTGTATCTTTGTGATAAAACGTGAGGTGTGAAATACACACTGTACGTGTGTGTATGTGTGTGTGTGTGTGTGTACAGTAACGTCAGAGTGACGTTTAAACAGAAGCTTTTTATATTTTATACAAAATACCTGTTTGTGTTGGACAATGAAACACACACACACACACACACAGTAACGTCTGTACAGTCACGGTAATAAAACATGAGCAAGGATTTGAGCTAAATGTTTAATAAAGTGTTTAATAAAGAGATTACAGTAGTGACTTATACACTGATAATAGAAAACATGGCTGAATTTAATTCTGCGTCTGACCACACACACAGACACACACACATGCACACACACACATCGGCGTTGAGGCCACACCGCATTTGAATGGGATTTGCATGCAGGATTTGAACTCGATGCCTCCTCACACACTTGGCGCGGGTGTAAATTGTGGCCGACAGCCGGCGCAGCGTCGCTTTGCGTCGCAGATGTCACGTGTAAATCGATATTCATCACCCAGGTTGCATCATGGGAGTCACGTTATTTATTACTGCAGGTCTCTGCCGTGCTGCTCTCTCTCTCTTTCTGTGTGTGTGTGTGTGTGTGTGTGTGTGTATGCGTGTGTGGTTTCAGTTATGACAGGCTTGTGAAATGTAATAACCTTCCAGTTCAGAATATAGCCATGTGTGTTGTTCAGGCTCCCAGAATTCCCTGGGGCTGACCTTAAGGTGACCTTTGACATTCTAAATCGGGTGTCCATTTACCCATGATCCGTGTGTGTGTGTGTGAGATTTGTGTTTTCATGTTGCACTTTAATGTATGATATAACGTCATGTGTGTATACTGTGTGTATGTGTGTGTGTGTGTGTGTGTGTGTGTGATGCAGTATAAATCAGAACATATTTATTCGTTTCCTTTAATCTGTCCGGCCGGGCGGTATTGACGCGGTGTAGCATGGCGTGATGCGGCGTGGCGCTGGAGTGGAGCGCGCTCAGGGCTTCCTGGCCCCGCTGTTTATCAGCGCTCAGACGATAAGGCAAAGAAGTGAGAGATAAGAGGCTGAGAGATCAGCCGCGGTGTGTAATCTCAAAGTCGAAGCAGATCACACACACACACACACACACACACACACACACACCCTGGCCAGAGTGAAAAAATACACACTGCTGATATCTGGAGGTTTAGAACAGAAAAGTGTAACACAGATCAAAGCGGGGTGTTAGCTGTCCATCCTCACACCACAGCGCGGCTTTAACAACAACAACAACAACAAACCAAGTAAAGCTTCAGACCCGTCAGTCTGAGCCGTGAGTCAGGGTTACTCACCTTTTACTTTAAATACTAAAAAAGCACACTTTTTTAACACTTTGCTATGATATCAATAATAATCATAATAATAATAATAATAACAATAATAATAACAAGTGTGGTTTACGACACGCCCACTGAGAAACGATTATGCTTTTATGTATTTTATAGCGAGAAGTGTACAGATCGCTTGGTTTAGGACACGCCCCCTGGCTAAAAGTACTGAGGAGTTTGTTCAGGTTCTGTCCCTTAGAAGAGCGCAGTGTGAGTGCTAGAAGCCACTTACACACACACACACACACACACAAACACACACACACACACACACATCACTCAGTGCCCGTGCCCCACATACTGCACATGTTCCTCGAGTGTAGGAATTAAGGGGGAATGTCGAGCACACCACGGTCATGCTACGCTAACGGAAAACCCAGGACCAGTGGCGTTAGCGGCTAGCGTTAGCGCTGAGCTTCTGTTTTAGCCATTAAGGTTATAATTACAGCAGTGTGTTGCCATGTGGGAACCAACCAAACAGAACAGGCTTTCATCTGCTTATTTTTATGGTGCTCTATATATATGTGTGTGTGTGTGTGTGTGTGTGTGTGTGTTCCACAGGGGTTTAGTGCTCGTGTCTTAATGGAAGTGACATGTGACCTTTTGCCCCACGCAAGAGCTCGATGTTTTGAGATGTCCAGGCAGTTGACGTCTTTTCCCCTCAGCCTCTTTTCTTTTTAAATGTCACACACACACACACATACACACAAACGTCTAGGTAAAGCAATTCGAATGGTATTTTTGGAGTCATGGGTCAGTCACTGGATGAGCTAGATTTTACAGTGTCCACACACACACACACACACTCGCACGCACTCGGCCGCCTCCCACACAGCCGGGTGTGCAGGGTCGAGCCACTCATCTTGTTGATGTGGCGTTTTAAAGGCGAGCAGATTAGCAGCAGCCACTTCACATCAAAGCCCCGAGCCACCTGATGAATATTTCCCATGATCCTCTGCTCTCTCACCCTCCAATCAGATCCTGTGTTTTTGGAAGAAATGAAAGAACCGAGAGCGAAAGTGTTTTTGTGCTCTTTCGTCGAGTGTGTCTCGCTCTTAAACGCCTTTCATCTGTAGTGGAGGCTGAAGACGCTCGAGTGCTCGTCACGAGCCGTGGTAGGGGGCGGAGCTAAGGGCCGGGCCGAGAGCTGATCTCAGAGCATCTGGTGTTAAAGCAACACCAAACACACACACACACACAGGAAAACATCTCCAGCAGTAGTTACACAACCATCTCGCACACGCACACACACCAAGCTTCTCCATTAATTACCAGCACACTTCATTACTTTATTATAATTTTATATAACAATAGTAAATGCGTTTGACGGTGTTCAATTGTGAACACCTCACTTAATGGTAATTCATGGTGTGTGATGGTGTTTGATGTTGTGTGAGAATGTTTGATAGTGTTTGATGATGTATGTTGGTGTCTAATAGTGTGTGATGGTGTTTAACAGTGAGTTGTTTGAATGTAAACACTGCAGTTAATGGTGTTTGATGGTGTGTGATGGTATTTGGTGGTGTGTTAGAGGGGTTATGGTGTTCGTTGATGATTGATGATGTATGTTGGTGTGTGATGGTAGTTGATTGTGTATGATTGCGTTTGATTGTGTTTAATAGCATTTAATAATGTGTGATGGTGTTTTTGAACACTCTAGTTGTTGTTGTGTGATGGTGTTTGTGTGTTATAGTGTGTGTGACGTTTGATGCAGTTTGAATACAAACTGCAGTTTGTTGGTATATTGTGGTGTGTGATGGTGTTTGATTGTGTGTAATAGTGTTTGATGATCTGTGATGGTGTTTGGTACATTATGATGTTTGTTATTGTTTGTGATTGTTATTGTGTGTGATTGTGTTTGTGTGTAATTGTGTTTGTTGACGTGTGTGATGGTGTTTGTTGGCGTGTGTGATGGTGTTTGTTAGTGTGTGTGATAGTGTTTGTGTGTAATTATGTTTGTTAGAGTGTGTGATGGTGTTTGTTGGCGTGTGATGGTGTTTGTTAGCGTGTGTGATGGTGTTTGTTAGCGTGTGTGATGGTGTTTGTGTGTGTAATGGTGTTTGTTAGTGTGTGTGATGGTGTTTGTTAGTGTGTATGATGGTGTTTGTTAGTGTGTGTGATGGTGGTTGTGTGTGTAATGGTGTTTGTTAGTGTGTGTGATGGTCTTTGTTAGCGTGTGTGATGGTGTTTGTTAGCGTGTGTGATGGTGTTTGTTTGCGTGTGTGATGGTGTTTGTTAGCGTGTGATGATGTTTGTTAGCGTGTGTGATGTGTTTGTTTGCGTGTGTGATGATGTTTGTTTGCGTGTGTGATGATGTTTGTTAGCCTGTGTGATGGTGTTTGTTAGCGTGTGTGATGGTGTTTGTCAGCGTGTGTGATGGTGTTTTTTAGTGTGTGATGGTGTTTGTTAGTGTGTGTGATGGTGTTTGTTATGGCGTATGTGTTGTGTGTGCGTGTTGATGGTGTGAGTGATAGCGTGTGATGGTGTTTATTATTGTGTGTGATGGTGATTGTTTTTGTGTGTGATGGTGATTGTTAATGTGTGTGATGGTGTTTTTTAGCGTGTGTGATGGTGTTTGTTAGTGTGTGTGATGTGTTTGTTTGCGTGTGTGATGGTGTTTGTTAGCGTGTGTGGTGGTGTTTGTTAGTGTGTATGATGGGGTGTGGTGGTGTTTGTTAGTGTGTGTGATGGTGTTTGTTAGCGTGTGTGATGGCGTGTGGTGGTGTTTGTTAGTGTGTGTTATTGTGATTGTTAGTGTGTGTGATGGTGTTTGTCAGTGTGTGTGATGGTGTTTGTTATTGTGTGTGATGGTGATTGTTAGTGTGTGTGATGGTGTTTGTCAGTGTGTGTTATTGTGATTGTTAGTGTGTGTGATGGTGTGTGGTGGTGTTTGTTAGTATGTGTTATTGTGATTGTTAGTGTGTGTGATGGTGTTTGTCAGTGGGTTTGTTAGTGTGTGTGATGGCATGTGGTGGTGTTTGTTAGTGTGTTATGGCGTGTGGTGGTGTTTGTTAGTGTGTGTGACGGTGTGTGATGGTGTTTGTTAGTGTGTGTGATGGCGTGTCATGGTATGTAAGCACTTCTCCTGGTGGCGATTGTGTGTGTTTATTTGAGAACACCTCGTTGTGATGGTGTTTGTTAGTGTGTGTGACGGCGTGTGATGGTGTTTGTTAGTGTGTGTGATGGTGTTTGTTAGTGCGTGTGATGGTGTTTGTTAGTGCGTGTGATGGTGATTGTTAGTGTGTGTGATGGTGATTGTTATTGTGTGTGATGGTGATTGTTAGTGTGTGTGATGGTGATTGTTAGTGTGTGTGTTGGCGTGTGATGGTATGTAAACACTTCTCCTTGTGGCGATTGTGTGTTTTTCATTGAGAACACCGCGTTGTGATGGTGTTTGATGATGAACGTTGCCGTGTGCTGGTATTTCAGGTGTTTTATTACCTGTTTGACTCCTAATCTAACATGGCCGCCGCAGCGTGTCAGGCTGTTCGCGCCTCCGGCTCAGACCTGCCATTTGCCAGCTGTTCTTCCCCTCTAATGATAGACAGATGAGACAGAGGAGTGAACGTCGCCTCCGTCACGCCATCTGGAAAAAAGTGTTCCATTACCCTAAGTGCCCCATAATTCTCTGCACTCGGAGGCAGTTTTAAAGATGTCCGCCGCACGCCGCCGCGACTCGTCTGAATTATAACGCTCTCCCGTCTCAGGTGGATTTATATCTTATAAAGGTTTTATTTTCTGCAGACGCTGTCAGCTTTAAAATACTGAAGTGCATTAGAGATGAGACGTGGAGCGATACGGGACATTAGAGCTTTCCATAATGTTCTACTGAGAGCGTGAGGCTTTCAGAACAAACACTAAGAGCTTCTCAAAGACCGGAGGGTGAGACCTACAGTGATGTCACCGGCACAAACACTTCCTGTTCCCTCACACGCCACACAGCACCATTTATGTGTTTCATGTGACTTAACAAGAAATTATTCTTCTATATTCATCAGAATTCTCACACTGCTGGTGCAGACCGTTGGTGTTTAATGGAAAATATTAGTGTTTAATGATGAAGGCTGCTGTTTATTTGAAGTGTTTGATGATGAAGAGTTCTGTGTTTAGTGGGGAATTCTGGTGGTTGATTATGGAGAGTACTGGTGTTTGATGATGAGTGCTGGTGTTTAATGATGGATATTGCCAGTCTTTGGTGATGGAGAGTACTGGTGTTTGATGGAGAATTGCAGTGTTTAATGATGGAGGATAATGGTGTTTAATGGTGGAGAGTATCGATGTTTGATGATGGAGTGTGTATATATACTGTGTGTATATATATATACATGTGTTTGATTATGGATGATGCTGGTATTTGATGGAGAATACTGATCCCTGATGATTTAGATTATAATTATGCAGAGTACTGGTGTTTGGTGCTGAATTGTTTTGTTTAATGGAGAGTGCTGGTGTTTGATGGAGAAGACTGGTGTTGTAAACTGTTAGTGGACGTGTGTTGTGTTGTGTTGGGTGTGATCACTTGCTACACACCAGCTGAGGTGTGTATTAATGGTGCCACAGTGGTGATTGTGTAGTGTTGTGCCCATTGTGTTTAAGCTGTTATTGTTAAATTTGTGGTGTTTGATGTCCGTGTAACAAACGACGCGTACGCTGTAGTGGATGCTACAACACTACGGGAACATTGAGAACCAGGAACTGAAACAAATAAAAGCTGATATCAGGACAGAGGGGCGTCCGGCGATCCGAACATAAGGTGCGTTCGTTAGTGCGAAGTCGACGAGCCGCTGCTGACGCTGGGGTAATTAACACTGTCACAGATTGTACGACAGCTGTGGTGTTTAGCGCCGAGCGCCTCACAAAGGCGGAGAAGCTTCAGAGGACTGAGAAAAGAACAATCCAGGAACCGTTCTGGAGATCTTTCTGGTGACGAGGTGGAGTGCAGGGTAAGGCTGTAGCGCATAGTGAGCGCTCCGAGGCACGTCAGCCTGCTACGTGTCTGAGTGTTAAATAACAGATTCCTGAATAATGTGGATGAGCCGAGGGAGGCGGTCGATTAGCGTCGGATCGCTGACGGAATGAACACCGCGCTCAGACTCTCCGGCTCTGTTCCAAGGCTCGGGTTCCTAAATTGCGACGCCAGCGTCGAGTCCCCACTGAAAGTCCCCTTTATTGCTTTAGGCTTTAGTTTAATCCCAGGTTTAGTGAGCGGCCCAGATCTCCGACTCGGCAAGGAAGTGCAGCCTTACGATCGAGCTCAGCACTAATGCCCTGTAATTTGTAGTTTTGTAAAGCAGAGGAACATTTTAACCCACTTCCTGCTGTCCCAGGACGTCTCATTAGATTCAACACCAGAATTATTTGTCGTCTCCTCATCTCGACGCTCACAGTAAACACGCCTGAGGGGGGACAGGCGTGCCCTGATTATTTATGTGAGTCTGTAGAGACGGTAACAACGGCGCCGGTAACGACAGAAGACGTCTCGTAGCACGACGTCAGTAACACAAACACTACGCAGACAGGCAACACCGGAACACGGACAATGTGGACATAAAAAAAATTTGACACGTTACACTTTGATTCCATCGAGTGTTGAGAAACGCCTTGTATTGGGGACCAGGTGTCAAAATCTCAGTGAGCCAATCAGCACGCAGCGTTGTTTATTACATTACTCAGAGACAGGGCTCCGTGTGTGCTGTGCTTTCAGACGCTTGATCACGGTGTGTCTCGTGTAGCAGGTGTACAAATATCTTCACAAATAAAAGTGCAGCTTATTTGATTATTTGTTGGTCGATTTTTACACCGAATACAAAGCGATTTAATTTTCCGCAAATTCCGTGTTTTGCAAGAGTACCGCTTTGTGCGATGTCACATTTAAACACTCAAGAGCACAAGTTACTAGTGACGGGAATCACCAGGGACGGCCCGATTTAGTGTGTGAATAGTTCAGGACATTTCACCACCTCAAATACAAACTTAAATAAATAAAAATGTATTTTTAAAAAATAGATCTTACAGTTACATAGTGTTTCAGTATTTATTAAATACTTTTAGTATTTTTTATATATTTTTTGTAGTTTTTAGTATTTTAAAACCTGCTTGCTTGAAACAAATCAGAAAGTTTTCATTACTGCTGTTAAATCGAATAAAAAAATCCCAACGCACTAAAAATTTAATCGAATCGACACTCCGGTCCGCTCATGATTGACAGCTCTGATTAAAATGAAGGCAAAAACTTTAATCAGCATGTGATGAAACAACAGCAAAAAAGACATCGCTGTCCTGCAATAACAAGACCGCATTGTGATCACGTGCTAGCCACGCCCACTTTCTCTGCGGTGCTGACAGGGGGTCTGTGGAGCGCAAATGTTTAGGGACTTTAATTTACTTTAATTTGTGTTTTTAACTTGTTGCCATGGGTACTAGGGTTTGAAATCCCCAGGGGCGAGCCGATACGATGTTGTCACGATACCTCGGTGCTGATTCGATTTATATTGTGATTTTGTAACTAACACAATGTTCATTCATATTATTATTATTATTATTGTTATTTTCACTTCTTAACACACAGAATGCTGCGCTGCCTGCCAGGGTGTGAATAGTTTAGAGTGCCACCTGTAGGATTATAGAGAAACTGCTAAATGTTGCCACCTCAAATACAAACGTAGGAATTTCTACACAAAATAATCATGATGCGTAACTGATGTTGATGTTGATGTTTTTCCCCCGTCTCTAATGGGTACCTCGATTTAGCTAACGTAAGCTACTCACTTAACTAGCGTTTATAAGAGATAGCGGTGTTTAAAGGTCACATGATGAAAAAACACACTTGCCGGAGTAGCTGTTGTAAGCTGTGTGCCGGTCAGTAACGTTGGTGTTTCTGGCGTCATTTCTGTAATATAAATTTAATAATTAACGAATGACGTCAGAGCTGAGGCGCTTGTACGGTGTCACGGTTGAAAGCGTTTTTTCGGCGAGAGGCTCCGTGTGCAGATGTCTGGGGGTTTTCTGCGTCTCGGGCTCGGCGGTAGAGTCGACTTCTCTTCCATGTAATTTGAGTTTCTCTCTCATCTCGCTGTTCTTGGCTGCGTTCTCCGCCGCAGAAACCGAATTATACGCGCCGTAACTCGACCGCTCTCCCCTCTCTGTCTGATTAGCTTTAATGTGAACCGTTTGTCGTTCCTGCGCTTGTTTTTCCTCTCGCGCTGATCTGCAACATCTGGTTTGGGTTTTTTCTGGCCATGGTATACTCCGATTGTGTGTGTGTGTGTGTGTGTGTGTGTGTGTGTGTGTGTGGAAAGTTCCTCCCAAAGCCACATGAAGAAAAGCACATAACTTTCGTGTCTCTGTGGCCGTCCACATAATTACTGCTGAATTAGGCATGAGCCGATTTCTACATTTTATTTCACATCATAATATTTGTCCAACGTTTTATCAGAGTTTATGATTTTATTGTTGGAAAGATTTTTTAAGCTTTAATGTTTACTTATTCAGCGAGCGTGTTAGGAAACAGTGCGCTGTGGAACAGAAGGGATTACGCTGCTTAGAAATGAGAAGTGCGAGTTATGTACCGAGAGATCGGACGCCAGAGGATCAGGCCACACGGCGCGGACCAAACACACCCACACACACACACACACACACACACACACACACATACACACACACACACACACACTGGTCTGATTAGCAACAAACTAGCCAGCTAACACCAGTGACCCTGTGCCGATGATGATGATGATGATGATGATGATGGTGATGATGGTGATGATGATGGACAGTAAAGTGTGTGACGTGTCTCTGTTCACTGGTTGGTTTGAGAACACACACGTACGCATCAGGTTTTTCTGGCTGCAGATCAGAAATTCCAAGTTAGAATCTTTACATTGGTATTGGAGGCGGGAACTGCGTGCTGATTGGTTACAGTGAAATTAAAGCGGGAACTTTATCCTTATTGGTTGCTGTTAGCATTTTGGGTGGAAAACTGCTAGCATAGCATTAAAAAAACTGCAAGCATAACATAAAAGTTAGCATTTTGGTTGGGGATTGCGTGCTGATTGGTTGCTGTTAGCATTTTGGGCGGGAATTTCTTCCTTATTGGTTGTTCTTAGCATTTTGGGCGGGGACTGCGTGGTGATTGGTTGCTGCTAGCAGTTTTAGCAGGAACTGTGGTCCCTATTCTGTTTAAAGTCAGACATGCTACGTTAGCAAAGTTATAAAAGAACACAGCTAATATAAACGCGTATAGAACAGAGTCGCATTATAGCTTAGCATAAAACTGTACGAGTTAAAGACAGTGCGGTATGTATATGTGTATATGTGTGTGTGTGAGATGAATCCTGACCTCTGTGTTTGGATGTGAGTTCAGCGTCAGAGCCGTCAGTCACACCACACTCCGGGGGTCTCGGCTTTCATTCTGATACCCACAATGCCGAGCTGCAGTCCAAAGCCACATGTGAGAGACCGGCGTGTGTGTGCCAGGAGAAACACGAGCTAAACTGAATTAGCATGGTGATGTGTGCTGCTGGAGCGGGAGAGAGAGAGAGAGAGAGAGAGAGAGGGACGCTAATGAGAGACAGCACAGGGGACGGAGGACAGACGCATTCTCTCTCTCTCTCTCTCCTCGTCTCTCTGTTTTTTTTCTGTTTTTCTCTGTGTTTCTTTTTTCCATCGATTCTCTGTCTCTTCCTCTTTCTTTGTATCTGTTTTTATCTTTCCTTCTCTCCGCTCCTTTCTCTCGCTTTTTTCCTTTTTTAACACTCTTTCTTTCTTTTCTCTCTCACGTTGTATCTCACGCTTTCTCGCCTTCTCGGTCGGAGGCTGACAGAAGTCAGGGCCAATTATATTTCCCAACTCTGCACTGTGTGTGTGGTGTGTGTGTGTGTGTGTGTGTGTGTGTGTGTGTGTG
>JAOVVB010000029.1:374884-385127 GCA_028570985.1 Heterobranchus longifilis | reverse complement strand
CCATAACCCCCCCTCCCCAGTAAATTGTCTGTTATCTTCCTGCAACTTTCAGTCAATAACCGCTTGCTGTTTTCTCTTTCATCTTCTCGGGGGCTGCTGTAGACTCTGGACCTGTGTGTGTGTGTGTGTGTGTGTGTGCATCTGTGTGATGCAATATGTAAATAAATCTGGTTAAACACACACTATTTTCTCAGTAAAGGCCTGAAGATGTGTTTAGGTTCAGTCCCAGTTCAGGATCGAGTGTTGCGGCGTCTCTCTGGACTTCCGCTCCAGACGCTTTCTAGGAATCTCATCAACAAAATTAGCGAAGGTGCAGCATTCCAGGAACAAAATTTTTACTAAAGTGTCTTAATAGCGCAGATAAACACCACATGGTAGGTTTTATTTCTGATAGAGTGAAGGATTCTGTAAGAGAAGTGAAAAGGTTTATCGTTCCGTTAACCACGCGGAGGCGTTAATAATTCAGGATCAATCATTCAATATTCATTATTTAGGATATGCTACATTTTTGTGGTTTCAGTTCAAGAACTTCTCTCTCTCTCTCAGTGGACAGTGATGTAAACATGGAAACACACACACAGTTCGCTCTGTACCTCTTGAGCAGTATACACTCATTACTCATTAATAGATTTAAATAATAAACTGAAATAAAGTCATTCAAATGCTTTTTTTTAAGCGGCTGTAACAGCAGCGTGGTGCGGTTCGAGCAAAACGTGAAAGCAGCATGAGGGGTTTTCAGGGGTTACACAGAAAAGACCCTCAGATCGTCGCCGTGGCGATGGCTGCTGTTGCCAGGCGATGTATAATCGGCCAATCAGGGATGAGGAGGAGGCGCGCAGATTTATGGTCGGATTTAACACGGTCACTCAGCTGAATACATTACCATCTTAATGATGCTCTGTGTGTGTGTGTGTGTGTGTGTTTCACACACCTGTTCTGACCCGTGGCACTCAAGAGCAAGAGAGAAACATGACACAGCTTCTGATAAACGAGTGTGGAGGAGGTCATTAAGAGGGAGAGAGAGAGAGAGAGAGAGAGAGAGGGGACAAAAGAAAGAAAAAGAAAGAGAGAGACAGATAGAACGACACACACACACACACACACACACACACACGAGCGCACGCCCACACACGTTAATTCGAAGGGCAGCTTGGCGTTTTGTCACTGTCACCCTCTTCCCTTGTCCTTTTCCTCCTCTCTCTCTCTCTCTCTCTCTCTCTCTCTCTCAGTAGCTCTCTTTAAACCCACACTCGTCCCCCCTCACTGTTATTATTATCCCTCTTTTCTTCTTCTTCTCTCTCTGGTGAATGAGTCAGTGGCGTTTTACCACTGCAGGACCTTGACCTTGTTACCCCCCCCCCTCCCCCACTCTCTCAAACACACACACACTAACGCACTGCTCTGGATTGTGTGTGTGTGTGATGAAAGGGGGAAGCTGGTGGTAAACGAGTGCAGCTCTAATATCCCTCGCTCCTCTGTCTCGGGCGTCTGGCTCACAGAAACCTGGCTTAGATTTCCTGTGTTTCTGAAACACTAATCTCCCTCTGCTTCCTGTGGGGCACACAGGGGTCTGATCTACCCCTCCACCCCCCCGCTACACCCCCGCTACACCCCCCCGCTACACCCCTGCTACCCTCCTTCTGTTCAGATCACCCCTCATTAAGGTCAGGTCTGTGTGTGACCATGAATTTGAATGAAATTTGTTATGTGTGACCTTTGACCTTCAGCTTTGAAGGGTGCAGCAGGAGGGTTGTCTGACAGAACAGAACATCCTGCTGGGGACACACACACACGTGCGCACACACACACACACACAGGATAGTGTATTAGTGTTGTATTTTTTTTTTATATATTACAAAAAAAAAATTCATTTTTAACATTTTTATTCACATTGTATCTGTCTCGCTTTCCCTGTCTCTCTCTCTCTCTGTCTTACTCTCACTGTCTCACTCTCAATACCTCCACTCTGTAGCTCACTATTATTGTCTCATTCTCTATGCCTTTCTGTCTCTCACTGTCTCTCTTGTTGTCTCACTTTCGCTGTCTCCCTGTCTCACTGTCTGTCCCTCACTCTTACTGTCAATCACTGTCTCACTCTCTTTCTCTGTCACTCTCTCATTCTCACCATCTCTCTCTCTCTCTCTCTCACCTAATCACTGGTGTTGTCTTTACTATATAAAGAGCTGAGAGAGACTTTTTGTTTGTTAGCTACATTAGCTTTGAGCTAAAACTATTGTTCTTGTACAAATAGCGTTTGTTTGTGTGTTTGTTGAATTTGTTTGTTGTGTACTTTGTAATTTTATCATATTAACATGCTCAAAAAAACAAGTGATCTCAGAAAAGAGCAGCGTGCTGTGCTGTGCTGTGTTGTTTGTTTGTTTAGCGTTAGCCGTGTTCCCTCGCTAATGGCTAATCTGAGTTATGGCTCAGAGTTAAAAATGGCCTCCATTCTCCTAATTTAAGCCAGACGCCCGCACACCAGCGTCTGTGTTTTCTCCTCGCCGTCTCGTCTGTTTCTCATTTACCCGCTGTCTGCGTTCGAGGAAGGAAGAGGGTGCTGCTGTTTAGTCTGCGTCTAGCTTCACTCGTTTTATAGGGCGCTCCGTTGTTCCCTTCTCCGCGTTCGGTGGCGTTTTGGCCGGAGTGTGTTTTTCCTGGCGTCGTGGTCGTAAAGGCAGACGCTACAGCAACACGGGGACAAACGTCATGTGTGTGGGACGCCTCAGACTCACAGTGTGTTCTCTGAGCCCTGGAACACGTGTCCGTCTGATTAGCGGTGGTTAGCGCTAAGTGTAATTTTCGGCAGTTCTGAGTCTTTGCGTTGTAATTCGCTAACACATCTGGCGTAAACGTTGACATTCCGGGTGGTTCTGTGTGGTTTACGCTCTCACTGTAGTGTGTGAAACACTTAACTACGACACACTCTCTAGATACACTGATGCTTAACCATGTTCTGAACATTTTCTTGATGATTCATCATTACTTCTGAGGTAAATGTTAGCATTCCGGATGGTTCTGTCATGTTTTTTCTCTCACTTTGTACATTTAAAATCACTCAACAGCTCCATCCTAGCAAGATACGTCGCTAATCTCAGTCATACGCTATATACGTCTGTTCTCATATTTTCCGAGTTTGTCAGGGATTTTGTCCATTTTGATTATTTCAGCATTATTTGGTCTCTACAATGTAAAGTGAACAGTTTGGGACTCTTTAGGACAACAATTTACTACAACTCACACTGTAATTCAAACATAACAAACGTAAATAATTCCTTTGATTGTGTGAAGCTGCTTTGCGACAATGTCAATTGTTAAAAGCGCTATACAAATAAAATTGAATTCAATTCAATTCAAAATGGTGGACCGTGTTTGGACACTAAGTGTAATTTCCGCTGTTTCTGAGTGTTTATTTAGTAATTCTTAGTAACACACGTGAGGTAAACGTTAATGTTCCGGAGTGTTCTGTGTTGTTCACTCTCTCGTTTTGTTCGTCACACTTAACCCTTGTTTATGATCTCAGTGAATGTATCGTAGCGTCAGTTCTTAGCTAACATGTTGTGTGTCTGTGTTTTAGCAGTTTATGCTAAACATAATTCCAGTTTAATTTTAGATGTTCCAAGCGTTTTTTTATTTTCTGACAGTTGACCTTCCGGATGATTCTGACGGATTATTCTGATTAGCCTTGTCTGTCGGCGCTAATTTCTGTATGCTACCTGGATAATTTTGTTAGCCTGCTCATGCGTTATGTTTCCTGCATTAGTTAGCTCTGATCATGTTTTTCTTTTTCTCTTTCAGGCGTCTGATGTCGGATCGGAGAAACTCTTTTCCCCGACTGCTCCTAAAGGTGAGACACATGATTCTCTTACAAGGCTGGTGTTTTTAGAAAAGAACAGAAAGGTGTCCCATGAGGTGTGTGTGTGTGTGTGTGTGTGTGTGTGTGTGTGGAGTCAGAGATTCAGTTTGCTAAGTGATTCTGGAGTTCAGATGTGTGTGTTTGTGAAATGTCCTCTCATCCCCTAATCTCCTTGTCCTCTCGTCCCCTTATCCCCTTGGCACTTCTTTCCATGGTTCTCTCATCCCCATGTCCTTTCATCCCCTCCATCCTCTCATCCCTTTATCCCCGTATCCTCTCTTCCTCTCGTCCTTTCATCCCCACCATCCCCTTGTCCTCCTGTCCTCTCATCGCCTCCATCTCCTTGCCCTCTCATTCTTGTGTCCCCTCGTCCTCTTATCTCCTCGTCCTCTTGTGTCGTCCATTGCTTTGTTCTTTTGTCCACTCATTCTCCCGTCCCTTTTCTCCGTTGTCCCCTCATGTCCTTCTTTCTGTTGACCCCTTTTACCCTCATCCCATGATCTCCTCATCCCCTCCATCCTTTCACACCCACTATCCCCTCATATCCCTCGTCCTCTTGTCCCGTCATACCCTTGTCATCTGGACACCTCATCCTCTCACCCCCTCATCCTGTCATCCCCTCGTCCCCTCACCCTCAGACAGCAGCCCGTCTTCATTGCTGAGATCTTCCAAAAAGAGCGAGTGACTTTAAACACCCTCACTTTTCTCAGCGCGAGGCTCAGACAGCTAATGAGGGGATTTAATACAGACTGCTACAGGGAGCATAACGAGCAGCTTAATGAGAGACAGAGAGACAAGCAAATGTGAGATGATGACCGAAAACTGTAAGAAAAAGATGAAAAGAAATAGAGAGTAATGGAGTGAAAGACAGATGTAGAGAACGAAAGAACGAGAGGCAGTGGGAAAGTGAGACAGAAAGAAAGAAAGAAGTAGAGGAAAGAGACATGGCGTGGAGAGAGTGAGACAAAGTCTGACGACACTGAAAATGTCAAATAGAAAAATGCAGAGAAAAGGGAGGGGCTAAAAGAAAGGAGGAGAAGAGAGAGAGAAAGTGGGAGAAGAAAAGAGATAAAATGAGAGAAAGGAAGTGAAAGCGATGAAGGTGAAAGACTGCTGGAGAAAAGACTCTGCTGTGTGTGTGTGTGTGTGTGTGTGTGTGTGTGTGAGAGGTTGAGGACCGTGTTGAAAGGCCACGTATGGAATCTGTTTTTCAGCTGTCTGCATTTACGTCTGACCTTGATGTGTGTGTGTGGGTAGGTGTTTGTGTGTGTGTGTGTATATATATATATATATATATATAGTGTGTGTGTGTGTGATTTGTCGGCCATTTTGAGGCAGTTTCTCTCTCTCTTTATTAGTTCCTGCGTTCTCATGCTCAGACGCTCGTCTTTGTGTGTGTGTGTGTGTGTGTGTGTGTGAGTGCTCAGAGCTGATCTGAGAGCAGTTTCAATGATGATGTTAAGCGTCTGAGTTAAGCGTGTCCCTCAGCTCACTGATCTGGGGTCAGAGCGAAGAGTTCAGTGAGACTGAATCACAGGAGAGGAGAGAAAGGAGAATAATCGTGATATATCAGTGCTGTACTGACAAACATGGATGCACACACACACACACACACACACACACACACACACACACACTGTCAATCTGATTATAAATAGTTGTGATGTCATCATGTAGATCTTTACACTCTGTCCATAACGACACTGGTGTGGTGTGTGTTTTTGGTATTTCTTCTAAATTAAACACCTCCTGTTGCAGGAACTGATGTCATTTTATAAATAGTTTTTCTTCCTGCAAAACGTAGCAATAACGTGAGCTTGTGATGTCACTGAGATGGTGAGTTCGGATCGCTTCTGGTCTGATCTTCACACACTGATTATTAGACGAGTGTGTGTTGAGAGAACATGTGTGTGTGTGTGTGTGTGTGTGTGATTGTGTATCGATCCTGTGCTGCTTGTGTTCCTCCGACTCTGAAGAAACTCTTCATGAGCTCGTCTCTTAACGAGTTACACGGCGTACTTAAACAGAAACATTCGTAAGCCCCGCCCCCTGATGTGTCTCAGCCCTCAGGCGTTTTTAAACGCTCCCAGCACTACGTCTGAACACTACCGAACTAATCGCGCAAACGGTGCAGGAAACGTTTTACTCGCTAGCTTTTCACCTCGGGATTAAAACAAAAGAAAACTTTGCGATTAGCGAGCGAGAGCAGAAACTCGTCAGCCAATCACAGAGCGGATCAGCTGTGCCCCGGGGCATGCTGGGAGAAAGCGGGAAGACGGTGGTGAAAAGCCGTTTTTGCGAAGTGGATTTCTGCCGTCTAATCCTGATTAGTTTTGAGCCGTCGCGCTCGTTTTGAAACCGCACTCGCGAAAAAGAAACACACAAAGCTCAGGGGCTTAACCAGCAGCTGGCATTTTAATCCCGACTTAATAAATTGTTAAAGTTAGCGGCTCGCTGTGACTCGGGAGACAAAGACCGAGAGAGAGAGAGAGAGAGAGAGAACACTGCTGTGTGACATCAATTATTTACACAAAAAATATATATATATATTTAATTAAAGCTGATTTTCTGACCCACTGTTTTTGATCTTTACGCTCTGGGATAAATTATACACTGTTCAGACTTTCGGGGGTCACTGGACTACACTTCCCATCATCCCCTGCTAGTCACATGACCCTGATCAGTGCTTCCAGTTTGGAGGTGTTTAAAATCCTCAGTGTGTGTGTGTGTGTGTGTGTGTGTCTGCAGGAAGGTGTTTAGTCTCTTGTTTAAGATCGTCTTCATCCACCCCTCCATCTCTCCCTCCATCCGTCTGTCATTTCGTCCCTTCAGTCCTCCATCCATCCGTCAGCAGTCAGTCACATGTCTTTTTGTCTGTGGGAGGAAAACCAGAGTGCCCAGAGGAAACCCACATACACACACACACACACACACACACACACAGAGAGGGAGAGAGAGAGAGAGAGAGAGAGAGGAGGCAAGTTTTGAACCCCCAGCCCTGGAGATGTGAGGCAACAGTACTAACAGCTAAACCACAGCAAATAATAAGAAGAAGAATAATAAGAAGAAAAATTATTATTATTATTATTATTATTGTGATTGTTATAGTATTTTATAGCACATAACATCTAAACAGTTCTTGTGTTGTACATGAAATAAATAAATAATAATCAAACTCATCTAATAAAAACATTGTGCTTAATAATAATATAAAAATAAGAAGCAAAGTATTATTAGAAAATTGTGAAAAGAATATATTAAAAATTATTTTAAAATAATGAAAGGTTATGAATATAATAAATAAAAGGTTTCATTGTAATTAAAGACACTGAATAGTTATGTTTATAGAAACTAATACATAATACAATCTATAATTTTCTCAATTTATAATATTTAGCTCATTTCTGATGTAAAATAATCCATAATACAGATATTTATACTGATCTGGCACAGACTTAATCCAGATGACACGTGATTATTATTATTATTATTATTATTATTGTTATTATTATTTATGTTACAGATGATGAAGAGACTCATAACGATGTGTTTATTATGGAGGTAATAAATATAACAGCGATAGACAAGTTTTAATACATTTATAGTAAAAGTTCAACACTAACTAGTAATAGTTGTGGTTTAATACATTTATGCTAAAGTGGAAATTGCCATGTTTTCCTCGCGCACACACACACACACACACACACACACACACACACACACACACACTGCATCCACTCTGCTGTTCCTGCCCACATTGTTCCTGAAATCATTTCCCTACTGGACATATGGATGGATGATGTGCGTGTGTGTGTGTGTGTGTGTGTGTGTGTGTGGAGGAGGCAGCAGACTTTTTATTGCCATGCAGCAGATAGCAGGCAGGAACAAAGGGCACTAGGCGGCTATTGAATCGTGGCGCTGCAGACAGCGAGCTTGATTAGCGATTTGACACGGAGCCGTGTAGTACATAATGAGCGCTTAGAGCACGACCTGCAGCACACACACACACACACACACACACACACACACGCTCCCTCCTCCACCCTCGCTCTCTCCAGCTCTCTCTGGAATAGAAAATTCACTCGCTGCTCTTTCCTCCTGCATCCAGGAATGGAAAAAAACAAGAGAGGGATGGAGATATGAAAAGAAGAAATGGAGAAATGGAGGAGTAGCTAGGGGCAGGGTGCACACACACACACACACACACACACGCACACACACACGCACACACACACACACACTTGCACTTTCTTTTCACACTTGCCCTTCATTCTCTCTCACAGGAATATAAAATTATAGGAAATTCACGTTCGCCTTTGTGTCCTGCATAAAGGAGAAAAAAAGGAGGAACAAAAAGGATAGAGGGATGGCTGGGGGCAGGACACACACACTCACACACACACACATGCATTGTGTCACAATCATGCCCTCGGTGCTCCCCCCATAGGAATAGAGAACGATAGAAAATTCACTCGTTTATGTTTCATCTGGCTTGTAAAGAGAAAGAGATGAAGGATCTAAACGGAGGCTGGATACGATCTGGAGGCGTGCTAATAAAGGAGGAGAAGAAAAGGAGTGATCGTACCTGCAGAGCAGAAATAGAAAAGGAAAAATCGAGGGCCTGAACCAGAAGGGAGGAAAAAAGAGGAACAATAAGAGCAAAAAAAAAAAAACAAGAGGGGGAAAAAAACCTAAGAGCAGAAATGGAGAAGATAAAAGTCTGTGAGATGGAGAGATTAATGAGGCTCAGAGGCTTTAACCTGTTCACTGGATAATCAGCTTATCAGGAGAGAAGGAGTCATGGAGGAAGAGGAGAAACAATGGAAGTGGAAATGGTGGAGCAGAAAAGGAGGAACAGATTCAGAGGAGGAAGGGAAAGAAAGGAACATGTACAGAAGAGGAGCAGATCCAGAAACAATGCAATAATGAGTGTAAAACTGAAAGTGTAGAAACAAACGAAAAAGGAATGGGGGATAGGTGAGAGAAAACGGAGAAAAGGATGCAAAAGAGTGTGAAAGAGAGGAGTGGAGTGAAGATATGGAGGAGTGGAGATGGAGGAGTGGAGATGAGGAGGAGATGGAGGAGTGGAGATGAGGAGGAGATGGAGGTTCATGTTATCGGTCCACTGAGTTTCCTCGGTCTTTCATTTCCACTCGTCTCCACGGTGTATGATTTACTCTGCGAGTCTCAGAGCATCTCCAGCAGTGCATTATGGGCCGTCATTCGGATTTATATGAGACGCTGAATGTCTTTTTTGCTTTGTGTGTGTGTGTGTGTGTGTGTGTGTGTGGTTATTGATAGCACTAACCCTGTTTGTGTATTGCTGCCTGTCAGAAGGAGGGAAATGAACAGCGCGAGCTTGGCGGAGATGAAACGTGTGTTTAATTATTAATCGAGCCATTACTGACAGAGACGGCTTTTTTTCATATGAGACAGGAAGCAGCTTCGGGGAGGGAAAAAAGCAATTACACACTCGCTACGCTTTTACTCTTCCCGCTGTTTCACTTTGTGCAAACAGAAACGCAGTCGCGCCGTCCATCAGCGTGTTCTATAAATCATACGTATGGACTTACAGAGATCCTCGGCTTTAAACCTGCGTTAGTATCAGTGGCCTTTAAATCCTGTTTATTGTTTATAATGTGATTCTACATATGCAGATGTTTACAGTGAGGCACGGTGTTGTATCATGTGGCAGTGTGGCGCAGTCTTACAGTGTGTTACAGTGTGTTACAGTGTGTTACAGGGTGTTGGTGTGTGTTACAGGGTGTTACAGTGTGTTACAGGGTGTTACAGGGTGTTGGTGTGTGTTACAGGGTGTTACAGTGTGTTACAGGGTGTTGGTGTGTGTTACAGTGTGTTGGTGTGTGTTACAGTGTGTTACAGGGTGTTGCAGTGTGTTGCAGTGTGTTGCAGTGTGTTACAGGGTGTTACAGCATGTTACAGCATGTTACAGGGTGTTGGTGTGTGTTACAGTGTGTTGGTGTGTGTTACAGGGTGTTGCAGTGTGTTGCAGTGTGTTACAGGGTGTTGCAGTGTGTTACAGTGTGTTGGTGTGTGTTACAGCGTGTTACAGGGTGTTGCAGTGTGTTACAGCATGTTACAGGGTGTAACGGGGTGTTGCAGGGTGTTACAGGGTATTGCAGTGTGTTGGTGTGTGTTACAGTGTGTTACAGGATGTTGCAGTGTGTTACAGGGTGTTGCAGTGTTTTACAGCGTGTTACAGGGTATTGCAGTGTGTTGGTGTGTGTTGCAGTGTGTTACAGCATGTTACAGTATGTTACAGCGTGTTACAGTGTGTTACAGGGTGTTACAGGGTGTTGCAGTGTGTTACAGGGTGTTACAGGGTGTTGCAGTGTGTTACAGCGTGTTACAGCGTGTTGCAGGGTGTTA
>JAOVVB010000029.1:322440-333037 GCA_028570985.1 Heterobranchus longifilis | reverse complement strand
TTTAGCTGTGTGTGGTTTGTATTCTGTGCTGCTGCAGAACTGCAGTTTTCCTTGGGATTAATAAAGTCAAAAGTCACCCCGTACCGTGTTACGTAACCAGTTCTCTCCGTTTTTGCCTGTTTTGCTTTGCAGATGAATATGTATTACGAATATTCCCGTCCGGTTTCTGTAAGTTATTGTACATATCCTGTTGATATTACCTTGGAACAAAAGTTGGCATTGTAAATTTATTAGACTTTTTAAATGTTTCTAGAAAATTAAAAGGCTGCGATCAAAAACCCATGGAAACAAATCTGTCCAATCAGAGGGTGGAGGGGCGTGGTCACGGGGGCGAGCTGCCATCTATGCAAAGAGGAACCGGAAGGCTCTGATTGGACGATTTCTGACACAGAGTATTAGAGTACGGTCTTTAGGAGGGAGAGACGGGGGTCGGAGGGAAAGCGTCATGTCTTCTCTCTCTGATGAAGAGCCAAACGCAACAAATCTACAAACCTTCTCGGTCGAACTCGATGAACTTTTACAGACGAACATTCGTGGCCGGAGCGAGCGGGCGGGCGGGCGGACGAGGACTGAGCTGATGGACTGTCTCTGTCGACCTTGTGGTGTTGTGCAGTTGTTCTTTTCTTAGAATCTTGTATACAGAACAAGTAGAGTTTTAGGCGTGAAAATAAAAAAATTTGAACATTCATGGTTTAAAAATGTACGGAATAAAGGTTGGACCTTATATCTGCATCACCTGTGTCTGCTTCTTTATTTCTTTATTTATTCACGTGGAAAAAATGACTCAACTGCTTATTTATTTGTCAAATTTCACGAATGCAATCAAGGCGCCGTCGTGTACGCGACTAACAACCATTACAAACTCAAACGGCTAAATCATCAGAAACTAGTGGTAACACTTAGACTGCACTGCTTTTTTTTTTTTTCTATTTTTGTACTTAACGAATAAATAATAGTTTTAAAAAAAAGGTCAAAGTATGTTTTACTAAGAAAGAAATCAGGGCAGACTTTTTAAAACAATTTAAATGAAATATTTAGCAGAGTATATTAACAGCTCATATAAAATTAATGAATATAATATATTAATAATATAATATTTGAGGCTGCATAAAGGAAGGAAATGATGTCTTCAGGTCGCGACAGTTCTGTTAAACCTCACACGAGTTGTTCCTGCACATCTGCAGTTTATCAGAGCTTTTTATTTTTTTCTTCTCACATTCCTTCCTGAAACGTCCTGCCTTTCCCTTAACGTTCCCCAGACGTGGTGATGAGGGATCAGAGCGAGGTGTGATCTCTCCAGCTTTAGCACACGAGAACTCCGGACGCGGACGCCTGCTGAAGGACAGTTTCGTTCTCTGGCTTAAATACGGCGAGTGTGAAATGCGCGGTTAACAAGAACCTTAAAGAGCACCGTGAGCAAGAGATCTGAGTGAGACGTGTCCGAGTCCGTACCTGCTGTAACCGCGGCTTCCTGTTCTCCAAGAAGAACCAGATATGCTCTCCAGCTGTTGTAGCTCACCCGACTTTAAGGCGTGAGATGAGGTGTTGTATGTCCTGAGAAGCTTTTCTGCTCAGCACGGCTGTACGGAGTGATGACTTCAGTCGCTGTAGACGAACGCACCGCTCAAAAGCCTGTCCTCGTCTCTCATCACGCGTTTCCTGTTCTGTCACTCGTTGCATGTTTGTCGTCGTCTCAGTGCTTATCCTCGCTGTCCATGATAAAACATGCTAAGACCATCGATCGCTAGTGTGTTAGCCAACGAAGACGTATTTAATTAAGTAGCAAAGGATCAAAATGAAAGCTTTAATTGTTTTAATGAATATAATCATCTAATTAGCACCCAGTCATGATGTGACACGGCTCGAGCAGGTGTCTAATGGAGTTAAACTGGTGTAGTCGTGTGCTGTAGCTTAACGCTAGCTAGCTAACTCCTGGAACAGGATTGTTCTGGTCGTGTTTGTGCGCTTGAGTCGCCTGTAACGGCAGTGTGTACTCGGGACGTGTTTAAAATAAAGGTTGTGCTGCTGTGAAATGTGAAGAGACAGTGCGGGTCAATGGGACGCACCGTTGCTAAGTAGTGCGCACTACAGGCAGGATAAAGAGCATCGATTTAGAGAGCGAGCAGCGTTTGGAGTGTTTGTGTTGCAGGTTATCGGTATCGACTGGCCATATTGACCCGCGCTCTGAACTCATTACACAGGGATTCATCTCCAAACAGCCGACAGATGGAGAGAGAGAGAGAGAGGACGACTGATGACACAGGCTCTTCTGTCTCTTCACTTGTCCGCTTGGCTAACGATCCAAGAAGGTCTTCCAGAAATTAGCCTCTGTGCTCCAGTATTGACCTGCTCATCCATCTCTCTCTCTCTCTCTCTCTTCCCCCTTCTCTGTCTCTCTCTGTATCTGTCTCTCTCAATCTCTGACCCACAGCTCATACTCATAACATCTCAGTGCTCTTCAGCTTCAGAAACAGAGGCGTGTCTCCGTCACCTGAAGTGAGCATTTCTTCCACTTGACTGACACATATAGTGTATACACACACACACACACACACACACACACCCATATACACGTTACCATTTCACCATTGTCAGTCTTAGTGTTTAATTGTGACTCGAATATGAATCTACACCAGACTACATATACGACGGTAAACCTGAGAGGTGTGTGAACCACACACACACACACACACACACACACACACACAGGTGATGTTAAAACTCCACTGAAGCCGCTGCAGAACCCGAGTCTGAACACCAGCACCGCAAGCGACTCTGACTCGGGCTCGTACTCGGAGCTTAATAAGGTCATGAAGGGTTCGGATGTTAATATCACATGTCTACTGCCGTCTGTGCAGCTGATTTTTGTTACCATAGAAACAGCCGGGAAGAGGTTTGGTGTGGTCGAGCCTTTGCCCTTCTTGTTAGAGAGGAACAACCTGAAAATAACAACCTGACAAAATATCTGTCTTTACTCAAGGATCGAATTATTTAACATTTTAGACAAATTTGCCTGAATATCAGCTGAGCTGTCAGATCATTTTTGATGGACAGAGAGAGAGAGAGACAGGAAGAGACTGAGACAGGAAGAGCGAGACAGAGAGTGAGAGTAGGAGGGAGTGAGAAAGGGAGAGGTGAGTCAGAGAGACAGTAGGAGAGTGAGAATGTGAGTGAGACAGGTGAATGTGGGGAGACAGGCAGAGAGTAAGACAATAACAGTGAGATAATGAGACTCCTGGAAGAGCTAAAAAATCTGAAATTTTCAATTTTTAACAATATTCTCTCTCTCACCATCTTTAAGTTGCTAACTTTAATTGCGTTTGATGTATAGCTGCTTTATAGCTGGCTTAGTATTCTTAGTTTAGCTTCAGGACATGACTAGCATTAGCTAAAATGTCAAAAGAAAGTCCAGTGGACCTTTTATTTTATTATTTAAAAAAAAAAAAAAAAATTCCTGATTTTCTCCCTAATTGAGTCGTGTCCAATTCCTCCCCGTCACTAGGGGGCTCCACATTAAGGCTACTACGACCACTCATTTGGAAGGGCCGAAGACTATCACGTGTTTCGTCCAAACCACGTGACGCCAGCCGACCGCATCTTTTTAAAGTGCTCGCTCAAACACAGTTGGGGGCGGAGTAACACACTCGTTGCTCACAGACGCCCCTGATTGGCTGTAGAGCCGTGATTAATGTGGGAGCACTAAGTACCTCTCATCCCTCCCCTCTGAGAGAGCTCGGCCAATCAGCTCTCTCTAGACCTCCGGCTGAAAGAGGTTACAGCATCACCCGGGAATCGAACTCTCGATCTCCAGATGATAGGGCGAGCGCTTTACCACTGCGAGGATCTTTTTAACATAGTTTGTTTTTTATTAAAAAGACTAATATAAATTGTAATGGGATTATTCATATGGTCAAATACTGCTTCTGTAAGTGTTCTTTGCTAAAATTAAATGTGTGCGCGTTTACTTAATGTCTTCTCTTGGCATGCTAGTTTTCCCGTGTATTGTTTGACTAGCGAGTATGTTGAACTTATTTTCTGTCACGTTGGAGGCGGTGTTAAATCCCCCATCATTTCTCTCGTTGAGGTGTTTAATCGTGTTTGTTTGCTCAGGTTTGGTTGTTTATATTGTAGCAGATTGCGTTATTCTTCTAACGCCATAAGCACTTCTGATAACGTTATCTCTAATGCTAATAACGCTAGCTCGTATCTGATGGTGGAAAAATGGTGGGCAGGTGACGTGAGCGGCTGCATGCGAGAGATCAAAAGGTTGAGCGTTATCGAGGATGAATCCGGAGCCGATGATGTTAAACAGCAGACGATAAGTGAGCTTTTTGAACGACTGCACTTAGCCGTTTTTTTCCTTTTCCCGCTCTATCAGATAAAACCTGAACATATGGACTGGATTTCACTTTTCCGTCTCACTGTGGCGTCCTGTTGCCCCGGGACGTCTGTTTGGATTTTACAGCAACACGTCTGAGGCATTTTGCTGTATGAAAATCCGTCCTGAAGGAAGTCGGTTGATGGTGTAATCATTTTTCTGCTTCAAACATACTTTTTTAGTTTGCTAGTTTTATTTTGTGTTAGCATTTTGCTTTGTTCCACTTAATAAACACTAATAGTTAGATATGGAATGACAAATAAATGTCACAAAAACAGACCTGATGCAAATCAAATGATTTTTTTTAACTGTCATGCCACTAGCACATGCTAGATTGAAAGCAAAAATAACATAATTGGAGTCATGTTACTAACAAAGTCAGAAGTAAAAGGCGAGTGATAGACAGTTTTTTAGTTAGAAACCAATTAGCACTAGCCTAAATTATCAAGTTAACTAAGCTAGCTAGCTAAATTGTGAGTGTATGATGCTAATAGCACTGAAGAAATAATACAAACATTTTTCTTTACTTCTTGAGAAGTAAAGAAAAATGTTGAAATCTATGTTTGGAATAATTATTATTTTATTTATTTTAATAAAAACAAAGCAAACGAATGCTAACAATTCCCCTTTGGGATTAATAAAGTAATCTATCTTTCTATCTAACAAGTTAGCTAAAGTGTCCGACTAGCAAATCTGTGTAATGTAAATTACTGTCAGGTCTTTCAAAGTTTTGTAATGATTAATGTCTCATCAGCATTTAAAAAACAATATGTTAAAAATATATAAAATATGTAAAAAAAAAAAAAAATTAAATGATGATAGCATGCTAGCTAGTCATGTTACTGAGTTATAAAGGGTGTGTTGTGTTATTAGCTGTGTCGTGTCCGAGTTCTTATATCTTATCGGTATTTAAATAAATGATAAAAAATAAAGCCATACATAAATTTAATCTCGTTTAAAATGTCACATTCTTACGGTTTACCGCGCTAACACAATGACGTGTTCAGAGATTAGCTAATAGCTTTGCAGGCGTGGGTCCAGCTTAGCTCAATCCTTGAAACCAGGCATCAAAAGAGAAAGTAGGACAGACAGGTGACTCTGTGGTCTTCTGAAAGCATTTGTTTTTTATTAAGTTCTACAGAAACACATTTAATTGTGCTGGTTTTCTCTCAATCATTAAAGGGGCGGAGCTTAAAGTCATTTCAATAAGTTGATAGCAAATTCGAACTTGCCTAAACATCTCACCATGACTTTTCCTTCACCATTAGGGAAATGCTTAGAATAAACTACACAATTCTGTAGTTACTTACATTATCTAATGTAGCTAGCATCCATAGCTATAACAGTTATGCTACTAGCCAGGTTTGCTATCATGCTAGTTTAAACACGACCTACTTAGTCGTGTCATTATAATCAGAAGCTATGCTTGTTTGTTTTAGCTAGCATGTTAGCTCACGTTAGATTAAACAGTAGCCAGTTTTACTAACATCATAATAAAAATCCATAAAAAAAAAGTAATAAAGTAATAAAATCCATCCAGCTAATCTGAGGTAAACGAATTTGTTTAATTTAAAATGTTTATTTTCCCGGGAGCTAGCGAATGTTAGGTTTACCTGCAATTAAAAAGAAAATTGTCATGACTAAATAAACAATTTAATTATATAATTCCTATCGGTTTGATAGGTGCAGAATCAGCCTGAAATTCGGAGGTAAGGAACAGACGAGATCACTACGGAACCCCAAGAGGGTCAAAACAGACATGTAGGATGTGAGAAGCCAAAAGAGGTGAACACAAGCGAGTGTGAGGACGCGACACTAAAATCTGCATAAAATCAAAACATTTATCACACAGGATGCAGAGGAGGCGTGCTCTTTACACTTTCCTGCTCTTAAACTTCAGAATGAAATTTTAGATCCTTTTTATTAGTCAGAATACTTTTCACAATGAATAATTCAGCGTTATTTAAACGGAAAAGCCTTCCTGCTCTGTTTCTCTCACCTCGCTTTGCCCTTTCCTGATATTCATCAGCAGATGTTGAAACTGGCGGTTAAATCACCTAACAATCGGCAGATGTGTACTTTAAAACCTGTTAGCGTTTAGAGAGATGGATGGAAAAAAATTCTTTACGGAGAACAAAATAAATTCCTGCACTTTTGTTCTTATTGAAAATAGAAATCAACATCAAAGCGCTAATTGCTAATTAAATAAGCGGCCCCATGTGACTCGATCCATCAGTTACGGCGGTAAAGATCACAAATGTACAGCTGAAAGTCATGCCGTGACCTCCACTGTGTAAAGATCACGGATCTAAAGCTGGGCTGTTACGGGACACTTCCTGTTGTCACTGACGCTACAGCAGCTACGAACACTCGCTCCCTCACCGTCTCTCTTCATTCTCTCTATATTCACCTTAATTACAGTTCAGTGTGTCATGTGACTGAGAACCCGCAGTGAAGTGTAAACTCCTCCGTGCTGAAGATTCCAGCTTTACCTCTGAGCGTTACAAAGCGCTGAAACTCCTTACACTATTATTATGAATCTTAAACCTCGTTTATCTGTTAATTATTAAAAGTTTATTGGCAACAACAAGCTGCGTTTATTTATTTTACTTTCCATCGTTTAAAAGACCTATTTGTACAAAATATTAATCTCCCTCCCTCTGTCTCTCTCTCTCACTCTCTCTCTCTCTCTCTCTCCCTCTGTCTCTCTCCCTCTTTGTCTCTCTCTCTATCTTTCTATCTCTCTCTCTCTGTCTCTCTCTCTCTCTGTCTCCCTCTGTCTCTCTCTCTCTGTCTCTCTCTCTCTGTCTCTGTCTCTGTCTCTCTCTGTCCCTCTCTCTCTCTGTCTCTCTCTATGTCTCTCTGTCTCTCTCTCTCTCTCTCTGTCTCCCTCCCTCTGTCTCTCTCTCTCTGTCTCTCTCTCTCTCTGTCTCTGTCTCTGTTTGTCTCTCTCTCTCTCTGTCTCTCTCTATGTCTCTCTCTCTCTCTCTCTCTCTCTCTCTCTCTGTCTTTCACCTCTTCAGTAGAAGCACGAGGGATTTGTTCACTACTGATCATTAAAACTCTGACAAACGAGCGAGAGCTGATGATGAGAGACTCGCAGAACCTGAATGAGAAATAAGATGAACTCGGTGTCAAAGGATCCTCCCACACACACAGACACACACACACAGACACACACACACACACACACACATACACACACATACACACAAGATGGAATTTTTAGTGGAAATGGTCTTTTCATGTCTTTGTTTCCTCAGGAAATCTGGAACAGAAACAGTGATTTCAGGGTTACTGCATCAAACACCACACACACACGCACACACACACACACACACACACAATAGACACTCCATTATTAGAACAAACATCATTTTATTAATATATTAATAATTTTTTATTAGTATTATAGTTAGTATATATATATTTTCCATGGTGTGTGTGTGTGTGTGTGTGTAATATAACATCACTGTAGACTTTATTATCCCACACGCTGCTTTATTTTATTTTATTTATTGTCTCTGACTGTATTTATTGTATTTTCTTTTTATTTCCCCGTGCGTCTGTGTTTATTACTCTTTCTGTAACCGCACTTCATTCTGCACTCTTTCTTATAGCATCAATAAAGGAGCTGCCTGTCTGTCTGTCTGTCTGCCAGCCTGCCTGTCTGTCTGTACATGTAATACACAGCCTGTGTGTAATGGAATTTCCCCCCAGCACTGGCATGTTGAGCTGATCCTGTGTGTTAGCAAAGAGCAAGAGCTCCTCCTAGTGGCTAATGCAGGAACACACATAGACACTAATCTCCATCTCTCTCTCTCTCTTTCTCTCTGTTTCCTAGTTTATTTTTCTCCTCTATCCCTGTCCCTCTCTCTCTTTTTATCCCGCATTTGCCCAATTTCTCTCTACCTGTTTTTCTCTCTTTAATCCTGTTTCCTGATTTCTTTCTCTCTCTCGTACTGTCTCTCTCCTTCACACTACTGTGTGTATAAATCTATTTATGGTGTTATTTTATCATGAGAGATTTGCACCATGACCCCCCCTCCCCTCTCCTCCACTGACATTATTATTATTGTGTAATTACACTCTGCGATACAGCATTTATATTACATTTACATTTGAGCATTTGGCCGACGCCCTTATCCAGAGCGACTTACATTTTACCTTATTTTACATCTGAGCAGCTGAAGGTTAAGGGCCTCGCTCAAGGGCCCAACAGGGACAACTTATTGGTGGTGGGTTTTGAACCTGAGACCTTCCAATCACGAGTCCAATGCCTTAACCACTAAGCCACTCCTGACAGCAGGTGGCAGCGTGCACTTAGTTCGTTTTCCGAGTCACCAGTAAACGCTATGACATATATTATTGATATTTCGAGAATAAATTGTTAAGAGCGACCCTCCCCTATTTACTTTATAATCTATGACTGTGAAGGTCAGAGGATAAGAGAATGCTGCTCACATAGATTTCAGAGGATACAAACAGCGCCACTGACGTCTCATTCTAAACAGCAGTCCACTTTTGTGTTCAGGTACGGTTGGCTTTCATATTTGCATTGACCCGTACTGTACATGATGGTATGCAGTACCGTGCCAGAGATCACCATTTCAAGTGGACTCAAGCATGATGTGCTCTTGTCCACTCTCTCTTCCTCTGTGTGATTACTGGCCCAGGGTGTGGCCAATGTCTCAGGTGTGGTCAGTGTCTCAGGGCATGGTCAGTTTTTCAGAGCATGGTCCAGGTCTCAGGGCGTGGTCAGTGTATCAGGGCATGGTCAATGTTTCAAGGCGTGGTCAGTATCTCCAGGTGTGATGAAGTGTTTATGAGGGAGTGGACAGCGGAGTAAAGATTGGTGTTGGTTGATCCAGCAGGTGATCCAGGAGTTCCCCTGAATAATGAGGTGTTCGGGTGAACGGGCACTGACTGAGTAACACACTGAAGTTTTTTCTGCAGGATTATCTGATATGCTCGGAGGAGAGACAAATCACAAAGAGAAAAATGTGGTTACGTAAGACACACCTGCCGACTGAGAGATGGACAGATTGGCATTAGTCAGGTAGCTAATGCTCAAGAAGTCAGACAGACAGATAGACATGCCAGCAAACAAAGGAGTGCGGCCAGACAAAAATGGAGTCAGACGGGTAAAGAAACAGGCTGACAAGAAGACAGGCAGATGGACAAGCAGACAAAGGGGAGAAACAAATAGACAGACAGATAATCGGATAGACAGACTGCCAGATAGAGTAGAGTAGTAGCTATAGTCATGAAGACAGACAGACAGGCAGACAAACTGGCAAACAAGTAGACAGACAGGCAGAAAGGAAGATAGACATGTAGACAGACAGATAGACAGTTAGACTGTCAGATAGATAATGGAGAGACAGACAGATTATTTTTGAATCCTCAGGGTTCTACTCTCGGTCCGCTCCACCTTCTGTTTCAGTAGAGGTTCTGAGAGCAGAACATCAGCGTCCTTCAGCATCGTCTCCAGCATGAGCACGATCCCGAGGACCTGAGGACCCCAGTGTCTCTACCCGACCTTGGAGAAGAACTGATTAACGCGCTGAACACGAAGTCACATGATCATTTGTACAATAGATGAATCATTTCCTGAGAGTAAATTAGAGGAAACAGTCTGGTCTGATTTTTATTCTCCTGTGAGAGACGCTTCAGTAATAAAGGCTCCGTTTGTCCTTTATAGCCTTTTAGCGAAGGACGTTTCTGCATGTCTGTTCGGCTCAGAATGCAAAAGCATTCCTTTATACATGACTTATTTATAGGGTAAACAGTCACTTTCCTGAAATAAACGTGAGCATGTTTTATATGTTAATCTTATCTTTATTGAGGATTTATTCCTGACTAATGAGCAGCACAGAGTGTTTAGTATGCAGCGGCGGTGCTCTGAGCCCAGACAGACGGCCTGTAAAATGGTAAAACACTTCATGTCTAGACGTCTAGCAGACACACAGACAGGTTTTTGTTTTGTCTCTTTCCCATGCTGAGACTTTAGGAAGCATGAAAACCCCCCACTCACTGCTGCATTCATTCACTAAGTGGCCTGGGTTGCCAGATCAGGTCGTTTAACTCTCAGGGTCTGGATATCCAGCTAGGACCTTTATACAGACATCCTTACTCATTATTCTTATTTATTCTTTTAATAAAGTCCTGCAGAGCTGAGGGGGAGGGGGGGGGGGGGGGGGTCGACATACACAATGG
>JAOVVB010000029.1:269063-282319 GCA_028570985.1 Heterobranchus longifilis | reverse complement strand
CTTTTATTAAAACCAATATAAATACGACAGTGCATATATGAGCATTTATTTTCTGACATAGTAGAGGAAGCGGAGCTCCCCTTGTAGTCTTAGAGCAGCCGCCACTGGTGTGTGTGTGTGTGTGTGTGGCCTGTGATGGATTGGCACCCCGTCCAGGGTGTACCCCGTCTCATGCCCTAAGTCTCCTGCGATAAGCGATGAGTGAGTGAGTAATTGAGTGAGACACTGAGGATCCGAAGATTTGAGAAGAAGAGCTGACAAATTTTCTCACAAATAAAATTGATGTAATATGAAATTTTTGCTGTAGTGTAAGCTTAGATTTTGAGTATTTTGGGGGAAAAAAATGAAATCTGTTATATTTTAATGAGTATAGTATATGAGGAGTGTTGTACTAACAAAATATTCCAAGGTAATATGCTAGACATTTTTTGGGATTTGTGTCCTTGGACAATAAAAGTGATGAAATATCAGAAAAAAAGCTTTTAGCAAGAAACTATTACTACAGGGATCAAATCTGAAATAAAAAAAAATAAAATAAAAAAACTCAGTTGTTGATCTTGCAGGTCCTGAATGCTGCTGGGACTTTTTGTCTTTCTGCAAAAAAGCAGAAGTGTGAACTTCTAACCCCACAGTTCTGTAATTGTTAAGCTCCTAGCAAATACCACTGTTGACAATGTAATAAAAAAGTACTCGGTTCCACTTCCCAGAAGACGCCTTTGCATTAGCACACTAGCCAGAACAGACATAGACACTAATACATGGAAAATGAGACACTTGAGATGAAGTCGTATAAAAGCTACTACACGGGTATATTTTATTCCTCAAACTATACACAGTGGAAACGGTGCGATGTTATGCACCACATCCTGTAGGTGCTGGAAATGAATTCCTGAGTGGTCAGAAGATGTTGATTAATTTTCTATAACAGCTGCTCTGACAATAGTGCTGGCTGTAATCGAATCACAGGGTTCTATTAATGCACTCCTTCTCATACTGTATAGTTTGTATAGTAACTCAGCCACAGGGACTTGTATAATGGACGCTCCACAACAATGTGTTATCTTTCATATGAGGAGATGATTATTCATTATTTTTAAGAAGGAGTCTCGAGTGTCAGTGCTTTATAACAGTAAAAGTTTTTTTTTCTTTTCCAATGCAGGAAAGAATGCAGCGCTTAAAACAGGAACTGGATAAGAAGAACTGACTTGTCTGTTGCAACATTACAAATGTAGATATAAAACAAATGTGGATTAAAAAAAAAAAATCCCAATTCTGTGTCTTTCTCTAACAAATAAAAATGTGCAATCATTGCTGTGGCGGTAGAAGAAATCAAATACATATGAGGCATTTTTGAAAATGTATCAACTTTGAGGTGGTAATAAGGTGGTAACTCCACTTATAATCCTACATTATGGGCAATTTGGAAACACGAATCAGCATACAAAATCTTTGAACTTTGCAAGGAAACCTACCAATCACGGAACAGCATGTATATACAGGTACTGGAGACAAAATATAACCCCCAACCTTGAAGGTGTGAGGCAACAGAACAAATGACTAAACCAACCTGCAGTGTTGATTATTTTCCAATTATAGCACAATGAATCGTCATTATTAAAATTTTCCTTGTTTAAAGTACTGTAGGTGTTAGCTCAGGACTCGCTTTGTCGGCTGACTTGAGTTTCCACAATCAGGGGGAAAAAAAATGAACAAACAGGCCTGGGAATTTTTCTTTCAGTTTGCTTAAGAAGCCGGAAATGAAAAAAAGTTTGGTAACCTCGTTGTACTAAAGTTTGTGCCACAACATTTCTAAAGAGGAAGTGGGGCATAAGTTAGGCTGTGCGTTTTCGCACATGTCTCACTTCTCAAGAGTGACACTGAAAGATCTAATACCTATTTTTGGAGATTACACCCCCCCCACAAACACACACACACACACACACGCCCCTATGTGGATATGTGTATGAATCTCACGTGTGAAACAAAGCCAACATTACACCTGATTACAGTATGTGTTACCATCCTCTGGACACTTCAGTTTTGCTATTTGTTTTAATAGGCCTTATTAATGATGTTACATGTACGTATATGATATTATATTATATTTTGCAATCTAAGCAAGAGCGTCTCAAACATTTTGTAGAAAATAATTTATTTAGCTTTAAAATAAATCTCAGGACAGATTTACTATATTGTGTGGACATTTTTGAAATGTGTTCATTCATTCATTCATTCATTCATCTTCTATACCGCATATCCTATACAGGGTTGTGGCGCTCCTGGAGCCTATTCCAAGGGACTTTGGGGACAAGGCTGGGTACACACACTATGGGCAATTTGTGGATGCCAATTAGCCTAACCTGCATGTCTTCAGACTGTGGGAGGAAACCAGAGTAGACGGAGGAAACCCACTAAGCACGGGAATTGCGGGAATTGAAGCCTCGACCTTGAGGTGCAAGCGCACTGAAGGGTCAGGAGTAGGTCAACCACCGATTTGCCACTGTTGGGCCTTTGAGATGTATAATGAGATGAAAATGTAAGTTGCTCTTAATAAGGGCATCTGCCAAATGTCATACAGTAATGTCAGACCACAGTGCTAGCCATTACATGTATTAGAAATGTAGTACATTTTATTTCAGAATTTTTCCTGACAGAATACATTAGACATCCAGATTGACATTATAACTAACTTTAAGAAATCAATATAAAAATAATAACAGATTGTTGCAATTCTGATACCTATGCAAATCTGGACTAAGTGTCAGATTAAGTGTTCGGGCTCCAGCACCGCCCATGAGTACCTTTGAGGTTCAGTGAGGTCTGTAATCCTGTTTAAATCATGTTTTTTACCTCACTTTTTAATTTTCTGTAAATAGAAACATCTGAACAAAGACTAAATGTAGTAAGAGTCAATTACTGATGAAGTGACACGGCTTGGCCATGTAACAGCCAGCAGTCAATTTTTCAATTGATTAATCTACCTCACTAATGCCAAGTGGCTAAAATGGATTCGGTGGAGGTACGGCTTAGGCGTTCTGGAGCTCTCCTCTACCCTTCCTCTTGCTTTATGTTTATTTTACAAGGATTTAGGGATGAGAGATGAGTGAAGGCCAAATGTGTTCCTATAGAAACTGAGTCAGCGGTGGTCATTTATAATGTATTGTTTCTGAAGCACAGCTGCAGAAGCTGCTTTTAGAGACCTCAGACCTCCAGACCTCAGTTTTTTCCCAGTCTATGTGTAACATTTTTTCCCCCCAGATTTTCTCCCTAATTTAGTCATGTCCAATCTAGTGTAGGGGGTCACTAGGGGGCACCCACATTAAGGCTACTACCACTCAGATGGAAAGGCCGAAGACTATCACATGTTTCCTCCGAACCACGTGACGCCAGCCGACTGCTTGCTCACGCACCGTTGGGGTGGCGTAACACACTTGGAGCACTGCTTGTGTGAGCTCAGAGACGTTATGTGGGAGCACTAGGGTACCTCTCGTCCCTCCCCTCTGAGAGGGCTCAGCCAATCAGCTCTCTCTACACCTCCGGTTGAAAGACGTTACACCCGGGAATCGAACTCGCGATCTCCGGATGACGGGGCGAGCACTTTACCACTGCGCCACTCTGTGGCCCTATGTGTAACATTTTAAACATTATCACATTATGCTGCATTATGAAATGCCCTGACATCCCACTGCAGGGGGAAAATGAATAAGTAATAAAGCTACGACACGATGTTTTAAGGGTTACGGGATCACGTGCACCATATCGATGCTCGATGTTTTGTATTTCCGTAATAATTTGGTTTAATATTTATTCATTTACAATACAAAACAAAACATGGCACGACATGAGCACTTGAAGCACTTGAACTTAAAGAGCCTGACCTCGAAGGTTCCACTGTATTCTGTAAGGAACTGAATTCAAAAGATTCTAATAATAATAATAAAAAAAAAAATCAGATGACAATCCACAGAACCCACTAAGCAAACCCGCACATCTTTCAACATATCTAATGCACAGACTCAGACTCCCACAGCTCAGTAATTGCTCTGCCCACTGTTCGATGCATAATGTATGATCATGTCTAGACTCCTTTTCTTATTTTTAGATGTTAAGTATATCACTACAGAAGTGAAATACTGTAAACCCAACACTTCCTCAATCTTCTCGCCAAAGTGCTGATATTTCTCTATATTAACATCATGCTATCATTTTGCTCTGTATCAGATGTATTATTGTTTTACTATATTTGTTATTATTCACTGTAACAAATACCTTATCAGATCCCGCAGTGTATTTTTGGACCGTACGTTTCATTATGATCCATGGTGCAATGTAAGCATATCGCCCACGCCTACATGCATGGCTTGTTTGGTTACAGTCAGTGAGAATACAAAATCACGGTTTCAAACAGAATGCGTTTAGCCTTAGGGAAGAGAACAGTGGCGCTGACTAAGTATGGTCCCTATGGAGTAAAGGTACCTCAAGGGAAATGGACTAAATAAAAGCAACAAAAAAATTGCATTTCCAAGGGATGGTAAAGGTGGCCCTGCATCCTTTGAGTTCCATCTAGCATCATTCCACAGTCTCAGATTTGTCCTTGAAGTAAAGTTCTTAATAGTTCTGTGTAGAAGCATGAAAGCAATGCATTCTACTTTGAATTTTTCATGAAGGAGTCCAAACAGAAGGCTTTCAGAAAAATGTTATCCAAAGAACTATTTTTGAGTGTGTACAAAATTTGTTATATAATTAAAATTAAAAGACCTGAGAACATAAAACTCTTTCTATCATATCCTTTCAAAGAAAACCTATTCATGCAAATGATTATGGATGTAAACCCCAGGCTTGCACATGACACAATATAATTGTGAGTTTTAAAGCAACAATTTGATGTTTGATATTACAACAGAATCTGCTTGGATACAATGCAATACAGTATGATATATGATTATACAACACAATAAGCCATATTCATCCGTATTACACGTTCTGCTTTGGATTCTTAAGGCAACTACTTGATATTAAATGATACCACTGCATCTGCTATGACTGCATAGCCACTACGAACTCCACCACCATCATTAAGTTTGCTGACGACACTGTCGTGGTGGACCTGATCTCTGACAACGACGAGACAGCCTACCAGGAGGAGGTTGGAAATCTGGAGAACTGGTGCCAGAGGAACAATCTCCTCCTGAACGTCAGCAAGACAAAGGAGTTGATAGTGGACTTTAGCACAAAGCAGGAGAGGAACTACCAGACCCCTATCATAAATGAGAGCCCAGTGGAGAGAGTGGACAGTGCTGTCACATCGTTCACACCGTGGTGAAAAAGGCCCGGCAGCATCTCTACCACCTCAGGCGCTTGAAAGACTTTAGACTGCCCACCAACGTGCTCAGGAACTTTTACTCCTGCACCATAGAGAGCATCCTGACGGGAAACATCTTAACCTGGTTCGGGAACAGCATCATGCAGGACAGACGAGCTCTACAGAGGGTCGTGCGTTCGGCTGAGCGCACCATCCGCACCGAGCTTCCTGACCTGCACTCGATCTACAGCAAGCGGTGCTGGACCAAGGCCTGGAAGGACCTCTGCCACCCCAACAATGGACTGTTCTCTCTGTTGCGGTCAGGAAAGCGCTTCCGCTCCCTGAAGGCAAACACAGAGAGACTGAGGAGGAGCTTCTTCCCACAGGCGATACGGTCTCTCAACCAGATTAACACACAGGAGTAATCATCTCTGTGTTTTTTTTTGTCAAATAAGTTTTTATTCAGTCATCCAATAACATTGCAAAATCACAATTTTCAGGATTAATTTTCTGATTATATTTCTCTTGTAATTGTATAAAGGAAGCTAAAGCCCCATCTAGATAAAGGTCCTTGACTGTGCTTATACCCAGTTCCTTCCAATGATTAAAGGTTGTATCCAATCTTGAAGGGAGAAACGATGGATTGTTTACAATTGGGGTTAAAAGAGATAGTGAATTAATCTTATGGTATTCTCTTATCTGTCTCCAAACACTTAACTGCTTCTTAATGACAATACTATTAACTACTGTTTGATCTAGTTTAACTGGAGAGAGTAATATTGCTCCAAGATCATAAGGATGACAGTAATCTCGCGCTATCTGTAGCCAATCTGGGGCAGTAGCTGATTGTTCCAACCATAGTGCAAAAACTTGTAGATGAGTAGCCCAGTAATAAAGACGAAAATCCGGAAAGGCCAAACCCCCCTCATGTGTGGGTTTACAAAGATGAGCTTTTTTGATTCTATGACTTTTGTAATTCCAGAGAAATGGAAGAATAATCGAGTCTAAGTGTTTAAAGAAAGACTTAGGCAATAGTATTGGAATATTACGAAATAGGTATAATATTTGTGGAAGAAATATCATTTTTATCACATTTATTCTACCAATTGGACAGATGGGGAGGGTCCTCCAATATTGTATACAATTCTGTAATTTAGACACTAATGGGTTGAAATTAGCTTTGAAGAGCAGAGAGTATTTACAAGTAACCATAATTCCCAAATATACAATTTTTTCTGTGGAAACCTTAAATGAGGAGGAATGTATTACAGACAAATCATTTAAGCCAATAGGCATGAGTTCACTTTTTTTCAAAATTTACTTTAAAGACAGAAAATTTTCCAAAGGTAGAAATAATCTTAAGTGCAACAGAAAGGCTTACCTGCGGTTGAGTTATATAGAGCAGAATATCATCCGCATATAGTGATATTTTATTAATGGTATTTGAAGTATTGAAGCCATGTATGAAAGGGTTGGATCGAATGGCTTCTGCAAGAGGTTCTACAGTTAATGCAAATAAAAGGGGTGAGAGGGGACAGCCCTGTCTGGTTCCTCTTTTAAGGTAGAAAGAGTCTGAAATTGTTTTATTTGTTAGAACCCGTGCTGATGGATTACTGTATAAAATTTTAATCCAGTTCATAAACTCATTTCCCATATTAAATTTCTCAAGGACCACGAACAGATAAGACCACTCCACTCGGTCGAACGCCTTTTCGGCATCCAGCGATATTACAATCAGATTGTCTCGGGTTGCCTTAGGGTGATAAATTATGTTGAATAGTCGTCTAATATTGTGCAGAGCGCTTCTTCCTGGAATGAATCCATTCTGATCTGTGTTAACAAGTTTATTAATTAGTTTGCAAAGTCCATTAGCAAGTGTCTTGGATAATACTTTTTGATCCACATTTAGAAGGGAGATAGGTCTATACGCCTCAACTTGTTCTGGATTTTTACCTTTTTTAGGAATTACCGTGATGATAGCCTCAGAAAAAGTCGGTGGTAATCCAGTTGTTAACGCTTGTTGAAAAGTTTTAAGCAAATATGGAGTAAGGATATCTGCAAATTTTTTATATAGTTCGACTGGCAGCCCGTCAGGACCGGGAGTTTTCCCACTCTTCAAAACCTTTATTGTGTTATTTAATTCATCTAAAGTAATGTCTTTATTAAGATATGTCCGATCTTCTTGAGATAGTATGGGAAGATTACATTTATGTAAAAATGTATCCATTACTTGTGGGATCTGTTCAGTGTCTGAAGAGTATAACTTTGCGTAGAATTCCTTAAAACACTTGTTTATATCTTTAGATACAATACACTGTGTTCCACCTTTGGTTATAATTTTACAAATTGTCCTTTCACTATCTATTTTACGCAGTTGTCTGGCTAATAATTTATGAGGCTTCTCTCCAAATTCGAAGTATTTCTGTTTAATGAAATGAAAAGTTCTGTTAATTTTAGTAGAGACTATTTTATTATATTCGTACCTTAACTCTAAAATTTTCTTAGAAGTATCTGATGACGGATTTAGTGCATTTTCAGTATCTAGTTGATGAATTTGTTTCTCTAAATCAGTTAGTTTTGTTTTATATAATTTATTCCGATACCCTTGATATGATAAAACACAACCTCTTATAAATGCTTTTAATGTTTCCCAGAGCAGTCCTGATGATGTCTCTGGCTTATCATTGCTGTCAAAAAAAAATTCCAGTTGCGAGCTCATGAAATCAATGAACTTAGGGTCTTCGATTAAAAGAGGGACCATCCTGCATAAAGGGCGATTAAAAGATGTTTGATCAAGGTCAACTTCAAATGAAACTGGGGCGTGGTCTGAAATCAGTATATCATGAATTTTAGAGTTTAGGATATTGGATATAAGGTTACTGTCCACTAGAAAAAAATCAATTCGGGAGTATACATTATGCACATGTGAGTGAAATGTATAATCTCTTTCGGTTGGGTGCATAAGTCTCCATATGTCTACCAAATTAGAATTATTAATAAAAGCGTTCAGAAAATTCCTTGATTTAGATTGTGGAGAGCTTCTGGGTGATGATCTATCTCGATATGCGTCAAGAACACAGTTAAAGTCCCCACCTATAACAAGATTTGTTTGGGAAAATTTAGGGATGAAAGAAAAAAACCTTTCTAAAAAATTCTGGTTCATCATAATTTGGACCGTATACATTTATTAACGTAATCGGGAAGCCATAAATCTCACCAGATAAAATAATATAACGACCATCCTTATCTGTTTCCAAAGTGTTTTGTTTAAATGGAACCCCTTTTCGAAATTAAAATAGCAACCCCCCTAGATTTAACTGAAAAATTGGATTGATAGATTTGACCTTTCCTGCAGAAAGATTATATCGGAGGAAAGAGATTTTAAATGTCTTTCTTCTCTTAACCGGATGATTTAATCCTTTAACATTCCACGAGATAAATTTGAGACCCCTTCTGCTACCCTGAGTTGTTATTTTTTGCTTGATTAAGAATCAGGACAATAATTTTCACTGCTTGTTTACTACTTTGAGGTATTTTAAACAGGCCCCCATCCCACGTTCCCCAAAACTTAAACATTAATCCCGTCATCTAGCCGACTAACTAGAACTCGCAGCGCGATACGGAATCACACAACAAATAAAGTAAAAGATAATAACAAATCGAATAAAATAAATAAATAAATAAATAAAAATTTAAATTCTATCAAACAAAACCTAACAGATACCTTCAAAAGAGTCAAACCTTAAACTTCCAAAAACTTCCAAAAAACTTGTATCAGCACGGCTCCGTAATAGGAGTACAAGAGGAGCATCTCCAACTATAGTCAAGTAAGGAGTCATGTCGAGAGTCAAGTCTTATAGATTAAGTTCACCAATCACTTTCTTCTTACTTGATTCAGTCTGACCACATCCTTTACACTGAACCTGAAGTTTCAAAGTAGCTTTCAGCAAACCTGACCGCTTTATCAGGATCGGTAAAGTAAAACTCTTTGCCGTTGTGAGAAACCCTCAGTTTAGCGGGGTATTGTAGTCCGTATTTAACTCCGGGTTTATCCTTCAGCAATTCCCTCGCGCGTTTGAAGAGTGCACGTCGCTTTACCACAGCAGGGGGATAGTCGGGAAAAATGTTAATTCTTTGGCCCCTGAAGACAATCTGCTGCATCCTGGCCACCTTTTGCATTATTTCTTCCATCTCGTGGACATAGTGCAAGTGCAAGATGAAGGCTCGGGGTGGTTCATCACTTCCAGAGCGGGCGCGTAGAGCTCGGTGGGCTCGGTCAACGAGGGGGGGGTTTTCTAATGAGAGGGCCTCTGCGAGGAGTTGGGAAACGAAATCCCTAGGCTTCACCCCGAGCTCAGCGCCTTCTTTAATGTTAAGTAAACTAATATTTTGTCTCCTGCTGCGGCTTTCGAGATCTGTGCATTTTTCAGTAAGTTGCTCCACAGTACGCTTTAGCTTTCCCAGGTCTTGTTCCATTTTAACCATTGCGTCAGAAGAAGTGGAAGCGTGACTTTCCAGGCTTGCTAATTTCGTAGCGTGATCTTCTATCGTAACCTTAACCTCCGCAATCGCCGTGCTGGCCTCATTTTTAAATGCAGACAGTTCTCCTCTAATAGCGACAGCCAGTTGCTCGATCTTCGAGTCTATGATTTTCCCCAATCTCTGACTTAATTGAGACAAGTTCCACGCGGAGGGAAGAAATCGCGTTGAGGATGACTGAACTACCTGCTTCTTCCGGCGTTTTTTCCGCATTAGAGCCAGAGGATATCACGGCCTGGTCCGGGGATTTTCGAGTTTTAGCTGGCATATTTAGAAAACTAAATGGATTACGTCCTGAAGTCAGATAGTAGTTTCTAGAAAGTGAAACTATAGTTTATTCGGTATTCACATTAACTGAAAAGATGTTCTGCCGAAGTTATATTAGATTTTTTACGGAGCCGTCGTGAAGTGCGTGCTACTCTCCCATATCGAAACCGGAAGTCCTGTAAGAGAATTATTTGATATAAAAGGAGTTAATTCTACTCTCTTCCTCACTGATCTGATATTAATGTGTTAAATCGTCCATGCTGCTCCCTTCCTGTCTCCTCTTTTAACTGTTCTTAAAGGTGCTGACGCTCCCACGCTCACCTTCTCATTCTCTCTTTATGTCTCTCTGTCTCCCCCCCCCCAACTCGAGTCAACATCTCCTGATTTGTCTGACGTGTCTCTCGCTGCACAGCACTTCAGGTCACTGATTGGTACAGACATGAGTGTTGTAATTAGACTCGACAGTCACAATAAAGTAGGAAATAAAACTGTAAAAGCTACGTTGCCCCCCCCCCTCCCCCCGTGTTGGGCTGCTTTTATCATCTTGTGTTTCTGTTGCAGCTAAAGATCTGGTGAAGAAGCTGCTGGTTGTGGATCCGAATAAACGCCTGAGTATTTCAGAGGCTCTGCAGCACCCGTGGCTTAATGTAAGACAGAAAGAGAGAGAGAGACACCTGTCTACTATCTGTCTGAGTCTCAGTCTGTCTTAGTTCTCAGATGTCTGTCTGTCTGATTAGGATGAGGAGATGAAGCGGATGGCGTTGAGTCTGATGTACCCAGCACAGCCCAGTCATTCCAGAACCCAAGCAGTTCTATCACAACCGGGACCATCACGACCCATAGAACCACAGAGAGTGAGACAGACACACACACACACACACACACACACACACACACACACACAGTAGAAGGCCTGGTGGCCCATGTCGATGCACTCAAAGCTGTTTAATGTTTTTGTTATGCATTTTAAATTGCTTTATCATCAGTAATTGTTGCTCAGTAGTGAAGGTTGTTCTGATCCGGATTAAAGCGGGTCGGTCCATTAGTTCCGGCTGCAGTGTGTCTAATCTGTGACATTGCTGTTAATACGGCGGGAATTAACTCTCTCTAATCTCTTACAAACTTCAAAAGCAGCTGTCTGTGACAGATCTAATCACTGTACTGTCATCACCCGTGTGTGTGTGTGTGTGTGTGTTGTAGAGATCAAAGCGTAAAGCTGAGGAGGAAGGAGAAACATCAGCATCAAAAAGGCGCCCATGACCCACAACACTTCCATCCAGACTGTGTGTGTGTGTCTGTATAAGCTTTGCGTACAAGCTGAATGTGTGTGTACTTTTTCAATAAACAGTTTTTAACAATGCCAGTTGTTGTGTGTGTGTCTGAAACTGCACCCGTCTGCTCCTGTGTGTGTCAGTGGTCTATTTATTTTCCACACTGTGTGAGAATCCTGAGGCTCCGTCTCCATGTCGTCCCTCAGCACCAGATGTTGAGATGTTTCTGCTGCTGGAGCTCTGGAGCTCGTTCCTGATGAGACGTCACTGAACTCCTGCAGCGGAGTGAAGTCTCGCTCTTCCTCTCCTTTCACACTCCTCACCACACACATGTTTCTCACAGAGTTCAGTTTTTCTCGCTGCACATGGAGATTCAGAGGTTTGATGTTTAAGCGTGTGTGTGTGTGTGTCATGTGTACTGTCACAGTTTAAGTGTGTGTGTGTGTCACATTCCAGTCAGGAAAAATAAAACAACAGGACAAAATTAATTAACGAGACTTTTTATTCTAAAAGTATATTATTCTTTATTAATATTAATGAGTCTATAATGAATATTAATGAGAAATATTAACAAAGTACAATTATTGCATCATAAATCTGAAATAATTATTTTTTAAACACTGATGTATCCTGTGTCTTTAATCTTATTTTAAACCAGGCGTCTGTGTGTGTGTGTTAGAGTTTGCTTGTGTGTTTATCTCTTAGTCTGTACAGAATTTTATGGGCGGAGTCAAATGAGTCACCGAGCACAGACTGAACTCTCCTCCTCCACTCCTGCAGCCTCGGGCGCTCCATCAGCACGTCTCTGCCTCCACCTAAAGGCTACACACACTGACGTGAGGGAACTCAGCCTACAGCCAACACTACTGTAGTGCACTGATCATTCTAAACACTTACACAAAGTGTGTTTGTGTGTGATATAAACTCTGACCTGCATGAGCTCACAGATGGCGAGCAGGTCGGCCAATGTGATGTCATCACCGCACAGGAAGTCCTGGTCTTTCAGGAACATGGTCTCCAGTTTGTCCAGCGTCTCGTCCAGGTCCCTCAGAGCGCGCTGCAGTCTCACATCGTCCACTGGCTGTCCTGTCATACGGGGTGTTAACACCTACACACACACACACACGTTACAGCTGAATCTTTTCATCTCACTGGATGGTGATTAGCTCTGATTGGTCAGTCACTATCGGGCTGTTGATCACATGACCATGTACAGTATAGTGACTCCCTTTTTAGCCCCACCCACCTCTATGATGAACACTCTGGCGGCGTGCAGGCGCGTGTTCATGTGATGCCAGGCCGTGTACTCGTCCACCCTCGCGCGCTTCTGTGGTTGCCGTGGATACCAGTGGTCTGGGACGCTGTGGGCGGCGCTCAGGTGTTTCAGTATGGCGTCACTGTGACAGACAGGAGGAGGGGCGTGGCCTTAATCACACCGACACACACTGACTAAACCATGACAGTTACTCAACAACCAGCACACTTCAGACTTTGTACACTGGGAAGTGTGTGTGTGTGTCACCTCTCAGTGAGGACGAAGCCGTCCTCCCTCATGACTGGAACTTTCTGCATAGGATTCAGTTTAGTGAACTCTGGAGTCCTGTTCTCTCCTACACACACACACACACACAGGTGTTACTCCTTAAAACTAAGAGTGTAGAAGAGGTGTGTGTGTGTGTGTTATCTCTCTGACTGTATGAGCTGCAGTAGGTTAAAGTTCAGCACATTTCTCTCTCTCTCACACACACACACACTGTGCTGTAGTTTCCAGTTTGACACTCAGGGCTGATTTATACAGTAGTGTGTGTATGTATATATGTGTGTGTATATGTGTGTGTGTGTGTATGTATGTGTGTGTATATGTGTGTGTGTGTGTA
>JAOVVB010000028.1:14912028-14924264 GCA_028570985.1 Heterobranchus longifilis | reverse complement strand
AGGGACATTTCAGCAGAGTATCACACACACACACACACGCGCACACACACACACACACACACACACAGGGACATTCCTCAGGGCTGAATCAGCTGAATGGCCTCACCCAGTTAACAGTGTGTGCGGAGAGAGAGAGAGAGAGAGAGAGAGTATAATCAGTGTGTAGTACATGGTTCAGTGGTGTTCTGTTACATTTCTCTTTCTCACACCCACACACACACACCCACACACACACACACACACACTCTCTCTCTTATACAAACACTACATGAACCTCAGACTGCAGCAACGCTGGGATTTTTTCATGTTACTCCGAATACTTATAGTATTAGTACTAATATCTAACAGAAACACTCCCAGTAACACCAGTCCTACCAGTAAGACTAATCAGGATGGAGCTCTGGTGGAGTTTTTCGGCTGAGACCTGGGCTCTGATTGTCATCCTTATCAGCCTCATCTTACTGTAAGTGCTCTCTCACTTTTCACTTTCACTCTTAGTAACAGAAAACAATGAAGTGTGAAAAAGTTTGTACACCCTCAGGACTGTATGAAGATGAACAAGAAGACCGACCCTATTCATCAAACTTTTAACTTTGTCTATAAAACCACACGCGTCCTTTAGATTATTAATACACAACTATTTCATTCTGTTCAAATTATGTATTAGTATATTATTAAGTATTTGACTCAGTATAAAATATGAATTAATATATAACCATAATACATTTCATTCTATCTGGTGTATTGTTTAGCAAGTTTGTTGACTGATCTTTCTTTATGATGTATCCATAGCAACAGTTCTATCTGATGGTCAGCAGATCAGGACGTTAAACACTGATGCAACACTGCTGTTTTTAAGCTCCACATGTCTGTGTTTTTCTCTGTATAATGTTGATTCCATCCAGTATAAACCTCCTCCTGTGCCGTGTGGTTCTCAGGTATGGGTACTGGCCGTACGGGCTCTTTAAGCGTTTGGGAGTTCCTGGTCCTAAACCCATCCCGTTTTTTGGAACCATGTTAGAGTATCGTAAGGTGAGTTTATATTATATTATAAAGATGATTTGAATAAAGACTGCATTAAATGATAAACTCAGTGTGAGTGTTATTTACAGAATATCTCTCACTGGGTTTTAGGGAATCCATAACTTTGATATGGAGTGTTTTCAGAAGTACGGTAAGATTTGGGGGTGAGTGTGTTACAGTCTCTAGTCACTCTACACTCTATAATGAAGAACACGAGTCGAGCGTTCTGGAACGCTCTGAAAGGTAACTGATGTTTGTGGTGTTTATTACAGCGTGTACGAGGCGAGACAGCCGGTCCTCTGTGTCCTGGACTCAGACATCATTAAAACTGTCATGGTTAAAGAGTGTTACTCTCACTTCACCAACCGCAGAGTGAGAACACACACACACTCACACACACTTTATACTGACAGACAGACTGAGAGGGAAAGAGAGAGAGACAGAAAGAACAGCAAAAAAGAAAGGAAACATGGAATAACAACATAATATTATATAAAGCAATTCTGAATTAACTTTATGAAGAGTTCCCTGAATGTTTTATTATTTTGCTTTATTTTTCAGAATGTCCGTTTAAGCGGTCCTCTGTACGACGCCCTACCCCACGCTGAGGACGAGGACTGGAAGAGGATCAGGAGCGTTCTCTCTCCTTCATTCACCAGCAGCAGACTGAACGAGGTGTGTGTGGGCGTGTGCACTTGTGTATAAACACCATAAATCCTTTTTTATTAATGATTAAGCACACACTCAGACCATTTCCTGTTCCTCAGATGTTTGAGATCATGAAGTCTCACTCTCGCTCACTGACTGATAACCTGCAGAAGACATCAGAGCGAGGAGAACCAGCAGATATTAGAGAGTAAATCATTCTTATCTGATTTAACACATAACTCACAACACCTGTGTGTGTGTGTGTGTGTGTGTGCGTGTGTGTGCATGTTTGTGTGTGTGTGTGTGTGTGTTTGTGTGCGTGTGTGTGTGTTTGTGTGTGTGTGTGTGTGTGTGTGTGTGTGTGTGTGTGTGTGTGTGTATGTGTGTGTGCATGTGTGTGTGTGTGTGTGTGTGTGTGTGTGTGTGTGTGTGTGTGTGCTGTAAACTGAAACGTTCCAGTGAAATGTTAAAGCATAAACTGTTTACATATGAGACATTTAACAGAACCATCAGCGGCCCGTCAGTGTAGGTCTTGTTGTTGCAGGATGACTTTAATAATGACGTAGATTCTAATAAAACCACACACAAATAAAAAACAGGAAACTCACGCAGAATACTTGAGAGTTAGAAAAGGGAGACATGCTGTCTTTTTGAGCCTCCACGTATTTCATACACATCATCTCCAAAATGCTATGCTTCTCTTCACATGTTTTCACACATAGATTACAACAGAAATGGTTCTGTACACCATAAACACACCGTCTGCACTGGCTTTAGGGGGCAATTAGTTAGATTAGTTTTTGATTATTTGCCATGTAGCACTGTGAATTATTACACAAAAGTATTTTTTACTTATGATTTTGGTCATCAAAAAATTTAATAGTATACAAAGATAACACAAAGATTTTTAAGGGGAAAAAACTGTCCAGCCCTACCTCACCCTATGTGAACAAGTAAATGGCCCCACCCCCAAATTATAAAGGAACTGTGATTAACCACCTTTTTTTGGAAAACTGAGTTAAATTTCACATGCCACTCCCAGACCTGATTACTGCCAGACCTGTTAAACCAATAAATCCTTTAAATATAAACTGTCTGACAAAGTTAAGCGCGCTAAAAGGTTTAAAAAAGCAACACTTTGTGCCACGATCTAAAGAAATTCACGAGCAGTTAAGAACCAAAGTAATTGACATGTATCAGTCTGGAAAGGGTCACAGAGCCATTTCTAAAGCTTCAACTCCAGTGAACCACAGTAAAAGCCATTATTCACAAATGAAGAAAGCGTGGAACAGTGATGAACCCTCCCAGGAGCGGCCGGCATACCACATTTACTCGAAGAGCACAAGGACACCTCACCCAGGAGCTCATAAAAGAACCCAGAACAAACTTTTAAGAGGCCTCATTAGCCTTAGTTAAGATCAGTGTTCATAATTTAACAATAAGGGGCAAAAATGGCGTCCATGGGAGAGTTCCAAGGCGAAAGACACTGCTGACCACAAAGGACACAAAGGCTCGTCTCACATTTGCCACAAAACATCTTGATTACTCCCAAGACTTTTGGACAAATATTCTGTGGACTGATGAGACAAGGTTGAACTTTCTGGAAGGTGTGTGTCTTGTTAAACCTGGTGTAAAACTAACACATTGTTTCATAAGAAGAACATCATACTAACAGGGACATCTGGTGGTGGTAGTGTGATGGTCTGGGGCTTTGCAGTTCAGGACCCGGACGACTTGCCATATTTGATAAAACCATGAATTCTGAGCTCTACCAGAAAATCCTGAAGGAGAACGTCCGGCCATCAGTTTGTGACCATCCAATGTATTCTCCAACTAAGAGTGGGCCAAAATTCCTCAAAGGATTGTTGCCAGTTATTGCAAATGTCTGCTTTCAATTGTTGCTGCCAAGGGTGGCACAGCCAGTTATTATATTTAGGGGTCAATTGCTTTTTCACGTAGAGCCAGGTAGGTTTGAACAGCTTTTTTCCCTTAATAAATGAAATCATCATTTAAAACCTGCATTTTTTATTTGTCTTTTGTCTTTGTATAATATTAAAATATGTTTGATCTTCTCAATCATTTAAGTGTGAAAAATATGCAAAAAATCAGGAAGGGGCTCATACTGTTTCATCGCGCTGTTAATTGAGCTTTGGTGGCCACATACCAGTAAAACAATAAAGCTGGAGTCAGAGAGTATAGCAAACCAGGACAGAGAACCCCCTGGAGCAGATTTAGCAGCGCTGGAGCTTGAAACCACTGCCTTCTGATTACTGGCCCAGAGCCATTACTGTTTTGAGTCACCACTGCACCATCTAATAATAGGTCTAAGGAACCACATGGGGCAAAACGTTTAGAAATGTAACCAGAACTAACAGAACATCTGTGTACCAGAATAACTGTAAAAACAACAAAAAAATATCTCAAAACCTGCAGTTAGACTGTAAATCTGCCCTGTTTCAGGATCAGTCTGTAGATTTAGAATATGGCAGAATTTAAGTCCAGTAGCCTTTCCACTTAATTTTTTCAATTCTTTGTGCGTATAAATGCTGTCTTGCAACACAAGCATCCACAGTCATGATTATTTCTGCATTTTGATTTGTTTGGATTTATGTTTTTGTATTTGTTTGTGTTTTTGGTTGTTTTAGGTTTTTCGGGGCATACAGTTTGGACGTGGTGACGAGCACAGCGTTTGGTATTGATATCAATTCCCTTAACAACCCCAACGACTCGTTTGTGTCCAACATGAGGAAACTGCTACAGTTTGACTTCTTCAACCCTCTGTTCCTCACCATTGGTTATTGTTTTACATATATAGCATGTGGACTTTCTGCTTGCTGTTACTAATGTACATTAGCTGATACTGTATGTTCTCTTTCTGTTTCTAACAGCACTGTTCCCCTGTATCATACCTCTGTTAGAGAAGATGGGTATCTCCATTTTCTCGAGCGAAGCGACTGGTTTCTTTTACTCCTCTTTTCAAAAGATGAAGTCTGAGCGTTTGGACCAACATCATAAGGTACAACTCATTACCTATAAACTGCTGAAGGCTGATAAAATGTCTTTACTCACTTCAGGTATTATTAAGATTTTATTGGGGGGTTTTTTTCATCTCTGACTTTTTGCAGAAGCAAGTGGACTTCATGCAGTTGATGATCGATTCTCAGAAATCAGAAAAAGACGATCTGAATGGCAAAAACACAAGCAAAGGTAATTTCCTCTAATAAAAATATATCAGGTACTAACATTATTCTATGTTTGTTTCTAAAAACTATGAGATTTGTGTTTAAAATTTTTAACTGCCAAAGAATGTAGCATTAGTTTTGAACCCAGTACTGAGTTTTTCAGCATGACAATGTGTGTGTGTGTGTGTGTGTGTGTGTTCTCAGAAGGTTTGAGTGATCATGAGATCCTGTCCCAGTCCTTAATCTTCATCTTTGCTGGTTATGAGACGAGCAGTAAGACATTGTCGTTTCTGTTCTACAATCTGGCCAGTAATCCAGAGACCATGAAGAAATTACAGGAAGAAATTGATGCAAATTTCCCAAATAAGGTGATACAATCAAGTTACACACATAAAAGATGTGGGATGGTGTTAGATCATTGTCACATCATTGCAACTGAAGTGAGAATATTAGACAAACTAGATTCTTAGACTAAAACACTCTATGTCCCCACACACTAACCAACCCAGGGGTGTACATGAAGACTGAGTAGATGTGGTCGATTTTGCCTTCTCCTGCTGCACATTACTGTCTTTGGAGTCCATGACATGGGTCTACATGGAGTCTATTAGAGGTGTATATTTGGAATCTGTTACAGGATTGTAGCTGGAGTCTGTGACAGGGGTATCTGTGGGTCTATGACAGGGGTCTACATGGACTCCATGACTGGCTGTATGTTGAGTCTGTGAAAAGGGTCTATGTGCAGCCTGATTGTAGGTGGAGTCCATGACAGGTGTCTACATGGAGTCTGTGATCCACATGTGGACAGTGCCAGGGTTTGACACACAGAATGATGTTGGACAATGTTGTGACTGCGTCTTGCCTCTTGTCTTGTCTTCAGGCTGAAGTTGATTATGACACTGTGATGAAGATGGATTATCTGGATGCTGCTCTGAGCGAATCGCTGAGGTTATATCCGGTGATTTTTCGTCTGCAAAGACTCTGCAAGAAAACGTTTGAAATAAAGGGCCTTACCATCCCAAAAGATACGGTCGTCATGATCCCAACCTATACCCTACATAGGGACCCTGAATACTGGACTGACCCAGACACCTTCAAACCTGAGAGGTACGAAATATATATCAGCCGATAGATATATTCATCTTCCAAGTAGAGTGAATTAATCATTTCTACTTTATTTCCCTAAAAACTTTCTATTAGTCCGCCCTTTTAGGAAACGCCTTTAACCACTATTTGGACTGGATTACTTTCTCAGAGTGAAGTCCAGGAGTGGAAAGTAATTTTTTAGCAGTTGTTATTTGTTGCAAAATAGCTTATCAGGATTTGTCACAACACACTTGCCTGAACTGTTTTTCATCAGTTAAACAATTTAACTTTTTATTTTTTAATAAATATAAATGACACCACTCCATGTTGTTTCAGGTTCACTAAGGAGAATAAGGAGAGAATCGAGCCGTATACGTACATGCCGTTTGGGTTAGGACCCAGGAACTGCATCGGGATGAGGTTCGCCCTTGTCATCATAAAGCTGGTTGTTGTTGAGATACTGCAGAGATTCGATGTCAGTCTTTCTGAGGAAACGAAGGTCAGGATCTTTTCTCTCTAATCATCAACACTTTGAAAAACTAACACTAGTAATATCTTAAATCATTCTGATCTGAGTTTACATAAAACCAACATGTTTTTTCAACTGGTTTTTCAATCAGGTTCCTCTGGATCTCATCAACACTGGAATTCTGGCTCCTAAACACCCCATTAAACTCAAATTCACAATTCGGGAAAAATGTTGAACTCTGACTTCTGTGACGATAGCTATAGTAACTCAAAGATTCAAATAAGTTCTACTTAACAATTTTACTATATTTCTGATTTAAATTTTTTATTTTTATTTCTGAACTTGACACTGGGATTAGATTTGTAATGATGCAGTTAAATAAAAAATTCAAACCTGTTTACCCCTTTAAAGTGATCATGTTGTTTAATGTGTTTCTATGGAAATATCACCTTATAACATTATAAACCTTAATGTTACATTACATTAAAATGTCACTACTTCACATTTCTTAATTTTCCTTATATTAAAAACACCCACATTAACACATAGACTCTGAAATGATTGCTTATTTTGACTATATTTTAACGATGCCAGTCTTGTGAGGGGCGGAGCCATGCAAAAATACTCTGCACTGTTCAGAACGCGGCCATTTATACACACCGTTGCCAGGCAACACCACAATCAGTGTGGACCGCCACACCTGGCAGCGTGTCTATGTAAGGGTCCTGATACCTCGGCAATCTGTGCGATCATTTAGGTAAGGTATCAGGGCCAAAGACAAAGAAAGAAAGAAAGAAAGAGAGAGAGAGAGAGAGAGAAAGAGAGAAAGAGAGAAAGCGACACACCTCAGTTCAGCATTCGCTCTATACAGTATCTAAGTTTATAGTGCAAGGCACAAATAGATATTCTCTCTATTATATAATATTATATTAATAATATTATATATAGATATTCTCTCTATATATAAATCCTCGGTAAGGGCGAATATATAGAGGATATAGTTTTGTTTTAGTCTCCAGAGCCGGTCCGATCTCATGTAGACGGCAGAGCTCTGTACATTTTGTGTTTTCAGTTTCCTTTTATTTCCTTTTGAGTATCTAATTAATAATCCCACGCCATCTCCAAACGAGAAGGTCTTCCCGTGAGCATCATAAGCATCTCACATACTCCTATTATACTGACCCCCTCTGAAACCCTGCGTCAGGGCTCTTATTAACATTAAAACATCTCATGGTGCGGCCCTCCATACCGCACCACATAACATATATTCATGATTTTTATGGTTTTTTGTAGAGTATTACAGTCAATAAGTTTTAAAATTGAGGCAGAAGTTGGTGTTTAATGATCCTTTTGAGATACGTACAGTAATTCATGTCAGGTTTGTTTAAAGTGGACTTATTAAAAAAATATGTTTCTCATTTCTCATTACTTTATTACTATGAAACAAAACAGAAAAAATGCAGAGAAAAAGTATGAAAGCATTCAGGATAAATACTTTCCATGAACATGAAACAGCTACACAAAGACCTGGAAGGTACACCTTAAAATAAACAGCTGATACAACTCACACCTTCCTCTGTGCTAACTGAGCAGTGCTGCAAATTATACTGAGGAAATTATACACAGAACAACTGACCTCAGTGAGATATTAATCAGGATCAGCTCATAACTTACAGGGAAACGAGGTCGACCCGACGCTCTGAAGGTCACCGCCCCTGTGTGAGTTCCTGTAGTTGGCTGTGAAACAGCTGTATGAGGTGTACTTAGAGACGCAAGGTTAAAACTCTGATGTAGAAATGGACCAAGTCAGAAGAAAAGACAAAAATGAGAAATAGAGCAGCTGGAGTGTCAGTTACAGGTTACTGAGGAACACAGAGGTGGAGGAGTTTACTTCCTCCAGGACCTGTAACCTACTGATCTCTGTCGCTGCTCTTTCACACACATTCACACTCTCTTCTATTTTAAACCCATTGTGGTGACAAATACACCACTCTGAATAAACACACACACCTGACTGTACGGTGATGTTAGTGAAGTGGTCACTGTTCCAACAAATAATTCATTTATTATTCCTTCTCTCTACCGCTGATCCTGGTGCCAATCCATCAACGGTGCACACACACACACACACACACACACACACACACATCAATCAGCCTAATCTGCATGTGTCTGGACTGTGGGAGGAAACCAGAGGAAACCCTCAAAGCACGGGGAGAACGTGCAAACTCCACACTCATGGACCTTGTGGCCACATTGTTGCCTACTAATGATTAACTTGAATCTGATGTATGTGAATAGCATTTTTAATTAAGGAGATTGTGACAAAGCAGCTTTACAGAAATAAAAATTCTGGATATAAATAAAATATTGATATATTTAAAGCATGTACAAATGTATAGCTTCATCTGTTTGTCTTAGTGTGCGTCTCAGTTTGTGACGTTCTGAGATGAACATGAGGAAGAAACCTTGAGGAACCAGACTCAAAAGAGAACTCATCATCATTTAGGTGATACCAGCTAGTGAGAGCATAAACCCAGCCCTTCCTTAAGTGTGTGCTCTGAGGTCTAAAGTGTTGTCCACTGTGTTGAGGTTACACACTAATCACTGATGCAGACTCGTGATGAAACCTTCTGGTGATTTCAGTCCTAAAGCAAACAGAGCGACTGCAGACACGTGCAGTTAAATAACTTATACACTAAAGAGGAACCAATCTTACAGAAACCACTAATGGTCACGAGTCCACACTTGTGCTAAATTCTACTGTACAAAATATAAAGGCATGTTTAGGAAAGTGTGATTTTAAACATGAGCTCCATCACTGAGTTTAAATAAAAAACTAAATAATTTCCTTTTTTAAAAACAATATTTAAGCTGAAATATGACAGTTGATGCGGGAAATGGCGGTTGCATTTATGAAAACCTTTCAACCCACAAAGAGGAGTAAAACTGAGAGAAAAGCCTCTGTGTGGAGACACACGTTTACACTCTTCCTGTTTTCGTCTAATTTCTTTTTTCTCTCTGTCGCTTTTAAACACACGCAAAGTTAAAGACCAAATTAAACCTGAACCTGATGATTTAACTTTTTTTTTACTCTACTGTGTGTGTGTGTGTGTGTGTGTGTGTGTGTGGTAAAAACAGTTGAGGATGAAAAGTGAGGATCTTAACAGGAAGTGGAGTTTCATATCAACACAAGATGAAAAACTTCAGACAGTTAACACGGTTTAGATTCAAATAAAAACGTTAAAGAGGAAAAAACCTTCTCACCCCAGAGCAGCAGGACGAGCAGCGCCATCCTCCTCAACCTGGAACACACTGATCTCTCTCTCTATCTCTCTGAGCGTCTGTGTGTGTGTGTGTATTAGGTGACAAGAAGTCAAAATAGGAAGTAAAATTTTCACTAAAGCCCTGAGCTGAAACTCCCAATTATACCTCAAAACTAAACAATCTTACACACACACACACACACACACACACACAACCCCACCAACACACACACACATGCATTTAGTGTTAGTACACGTCGTTAACAGTTAAAGAGTTTGTAGAAAGAGTTAAAGGTTAGAGAAGTTAAAGATTTGGATTGTGTCTCTTTGAGCTTTTTGAATGACTGTCTGTCAAGTACCGTTTAACTCTATTTGGTTCCAAAGTGTACTTTAAATATAATCGATCAATTTAATAAATATATCAAATCCCTTTTCAAGGTCCATGTTTGATGAGACATGTGTTCCTCGGTTGCAGTGCTTTCTCAGGATGCTGCACTTGGCTGGTTTTGCCTCCAGTCTTTACGTCTGATGACTGAGGACTTGCCCAGTGTCCCCACTGCTCCTGTTCCCTCCTGTCCAAGTCCTCAGCCTCACATCAGTCATTACATTCACATTTCATACAAACTTCCATAATTTTTATGATTGTGTAAAGCTGCTTTGTGTTAAAAGTGCTATACAAATAAAATTTGGTTCAATTCTTAATAATAAAATAACTTCAGATAACTTCCTTTCTTGTAAAATATTACAAAACCTAAACTCTGGCTGACCTTAAACTGAAAGATAAAATATTAGTGTAGTGGTTTACGAGTAGTGTGTGTGTGTGTGTGTACAGGAAGATGTGGTAATGGAAGGGTGTATGTTTCCTGCATTGTAAGCACACACGACACACATTTACATCATCAGACAGACACCCTCACCCAGCGCTCTTTACATCAGTCTCATTTATACTGAAGAGCAGCTAAGGGCCTCGTTCAGGGGCCCGGCTGAGGGTAAACAGCCTCGTTCAGGGGTCCAGTGTTCACAGCCTGGTGGTGGTGGCTAGTGACCTTCTAACCAGAAGTCTAACAAACACACCCATTCATGTAAGGACAACCACATCAACGTTTCACACACAAACACACACATACTGCACTGCACATGCCGTGTTATTTCCAGCACACTTGCTGTAGATGTTTCTGGACAAGCATGAAAGCAGTTTGACCAGAAACCTGGAGAATCAGGAGGTGTAGAGCTCGGGAGAAGCTGTTTATCCTCAGATCGTCTGGATCTTCCAGTTCAAGGATAATTTACACCCTTTATACTGATTTTATACACTCGCTCACGCTACACCAAAATCATATGAATATCATTTTCATATATATATTATTTTCAATAATCATAAGAAAAATAAGGATAAAAGAAAAACTAATTACAAACTGAGAGACTTCGCTTGTGCTAACAGACACACACACACACAAATGGCACTAATGAGCGCAGAACTGTGAGAAAACAGGAAACTTTCAGCACATTTGCAGATACACATTCACACATCTGCACACGCTGCATAATTTCCATCACACCTCTGATTACACACACACTCAAACTCACTAACACACACAGAGATGCATACTCACAAATACACACACGGACACACACTCAGAGACAAGCACTCACACATACACTTTGAGATGTGTACTCACACACACACACACACACAAAATCCTAAAAACACTAAGACACACTCAGAGGTGAGCGCACACATACACCCACACACACACACACACACACACACACACATACAGTATACACACAGACAGTGCATAAATATTCCCATGAAGCAACTTCCGTTTCGTCATAGCCCTGTTGGTCTTTACACAGAACTAACATGAGTGTGTTTCTGCACTGTGTGGTCTCATAATGAAACCTGTTAGGGTTAACAGAGCTCCCGCCCAGACCTCGCTAAATCTCACACCCAACCAACATCTGGCTCAGCGCAAACATCTGACACATGCAATGCTCTCTTAATCCTTACCATTATTATCATTATTATCATTATTATTATTATTATTATTGTTGTTGTTGCTGTTGTGTGCGAGTTTACAGACAGACAGACAGACAAACACACACATACACAGACACACACACACACAGGAACCATGTGGGAGGAAAGTCAAACACACAAATAAATACACAAAAATAAATCATGGCAGTGTGACAGGTACAAAATGTTTAAATAGCAGACTGCTAAATTCATACACACTGTAAAATCCTACATACTAACACACTAACAAACTAATAAGTATCCGGAGTATTGCTTGCAGTTTGTCTCTTCTGGGTGTGTAGTCACTGCTACCATTCTCACGTCTGGGTGTGTACCGACTTCTGCAGTTGTCATGTCTTACTGTAAACACAGGCTCGTTTATCTTAACCTCTATATAATACTGGACATGTTACTAATAAACATTACCAACATAACAGAGGGGCTTAAAATGTATACACACTTCAACAGTTGTTATCTGTGCCTTCTTAGAACTTGATGGCAACAGTGTGTGTGGTATTATGTTTCCTCTGAAGTGGGCAGCA
>JAOVVB010000028.1:14862057-14872674 GCA_028570985.1 Heterobranchus longifilis | reverse complement strand
GTGTGTGTGTGTGTGAGACACACCGTCGTCTCGCCGTGCTCACTGTGTGTGGGACAGCAGGTGTGTATGAGCGGGAGGAAGCAGGCGTCGTATTCAAACAGGTAGAGGAGGAGGAGCGTGAGGCGGGGCGAGTCCTTCAGGGCGTAGACCAGGAACAGGGACTTCCCCTCGTTCACCATCTACAGAGAGAGAGAGATGACTAAAAGTATGTGCACCCCGACCAATACATTGGTGTGATGTTCAGGGGTGCACATACTTTTGACAATTTCTAGGCCTCTCAACATTACATCTGACTCTGTGAACCCAACATTTACCTTTACACACACACACACACACACACACCTTGTACTCCCAGAGGTCACGCGGGGGTTTGACCCCGAGGGCCTGGACCCTGTGCAGCTCCTGCAGGAGGGCCCGTCTGTGTGAGGGGTTCTCCATGAGGAACGGAGCACCACACAACTCCTCATCACTCAGCAGGTTTAACAACCTGACACACACACACACACACACATACACGTTAAACAGTTCCTGCAGGAAGTGGACCAGTGTGAGTGGGCGGAGCCGGACCGCCTCCTGACCTGCCGTTCACCTGCTCCCGGTTAAACACCTCTCTGTACTGACTGGTCCAGGACCCGAGCTGCTCCATCCACAGTGTGACATCATCAACCGTCCACCTGCTGATTGGCTTCCTGACCAGGTCGTCATGGTGACCTCCTCCACTGGACCAGCGGAACATCAGGAAGATCACCTACACACAAACACACAAATACACACACACACTACACTGCTTCATGATTGTACAGTATATCCAGTGAATAATAAGTTTACACACACACACACCCAAACACACACACACACACACACACACACACACACACCGTGACACAGCAGAGTGTGACGAGCACGCCGAAGCAGAAGCTTCCCGCTCGTCCTGATCTGTGATTGGTCTGTTCATCTCCGAAACGCTGGAACGCCAAGAGCGAGCGAGAGACACGGGCGTGACTCTGGATCTCCTCACGCCTCCTCCTCACATCCGCCTCGTAAAGCTTCTCCACAGCATCCCTACACACACACACACACACACACACACACACACAGCATGGAACACCCTGACCCTGAGGAGTGTGTGGTAACCGTCACCCTGACCCTGAGGAGTGTGTGTTGAACCTGAGCAGGATGTTAACTTTGGGGAAGCCCTGCCACGCCTCCCGGCACTCGGGACACTCTGTGCGGCGTGACGACTCCCACCACTGGGCGAGGCAGTGACGACAGAAGCTGTGGCCGCACGTCAGGGTGGTCGGGTTCACCAGCACGTCATAACAGCAGTGACACGACAGCACGCACTCGGCGGGGTCAGGGTCGGGCCGCGGTCTCGGGTCAGGGTCGGACATCGGGGCTTCACACTTGGCATCTACACGTGACACACAGACTAGCTGAGGTGACGATACCGGTGAAAACAGCACAGGAGACACAGGTGAGACGTGCTAGTTAGGTACAGCGCCTTGCAAAAGTATTCACACCCCTTGAACTTTTCCATTTTTTTTTATACAAACGTAAACGTATTTCACTGGGATTTTATGTGACAGACACAAAGTGACTCTGTAACTACCTACTCACTACTGTATCTACTGTATCTACTCACTACACACACAACGCTGTTATTAGCAACCAACCGGTTTTAGATTTTCACCTTAGAATAGGTAAATATATAAATAAATTAATAAAGTCATCTTTAAATATTAATGCTAGCAAGGTGACAACCAAGCTAAAGAGCTAGCCATGGCTGCCAGGCTCCAGATGACTATGCTAAGCTAATCCACACAGGTTAGCACACATAACCTTCAGACTAGGACTCTGTACCGGGTCTCAGACCGGAAGTAGAATAAGTTTACCTGAGGACTCAGGGCTGTTTAAAGGGAGCAGACATTAACCAGGTGTCACTACAGCCTTTAGCTCACATTCAGCACATAAGCTAAGCTAGGCTAACAACACAGAGACACACCTGAGCTACGTTCAAGTGCTCTGACATTCTCACATCCACCTCACTGTGACGTCACTGCTCTCTCACACCCCTAGTGACCAAGAGGGAGTGTGATTCTGGAGCGAAACACATACTGTATATACTGTATATAGATATTAAACAGAAATATGTCTCACAATCTTCTTATTTATTCTTGTTGCACTAAATTCAACTATCAGATGTGTTTATTTCACAAATATGTTATTATTATTATTATTATTATTATTATTATTATTGTTGTTGTTGTTGTTATTATTATTATTATTCCTATTAGGGCCCAAGCTCTATGACATCATAGTATTCGAGGGCTCTCTTTTTTAAGGATTTTATTTTAGTGTTGACAATCATGGGGCCCATTTTCATTCTTCTGTATTTACAGTTTACGACGTGTAGAATTAATAACCCAGACTCACAGCAACATTACTGCTGAATAAAACATTTATTATTATTTTAAGATCTGCTGATTGTTCTAGTTTATTTAGAGTTCACCAATCCTGGTCACACACACACACACACACACACACACACACACACTCATGTCGTCTCTCAGTTCAGAGAACCCCCCTGTCCGGACCACTGACTGTGTGTGTGTGTGTGTGTGTGTGTGAGGGTTAAAGTCCCTTTACTTTAAACTGAGCTCTGTTTATATTTATGTTTATTCACTGTGTGTGATTTAAATATATAAAGTGTGTGTTTTGTTTTATCAGTGCCTACATTTAGTTTATTTTATAATGTTTTATTCCTTTTAAACTCAGCCTTGAAGGTACTTCATGTGGACGATATGTTTTTTTTTAAAGAATGATGTAAATATTTAATCATCAATAATTTCAAACTTAGTTAGAATTTTAAATAATTTTTCATTAAAGAAAGAAACTGAAATGAATAAAAGAAAGCCATGAAATAAAAATTAATATACTGTTTTCCTTATTTTTATTTCAGTTGTTGTATGTTGACCTCTCACTGATTAAATGTTCAGCAGTAGAATGTGTTCAGGACTCAGACTTCAGTCTCTTAGCAGTAAAAATATAGCTTTGCGTTGACTTTTATTTTGAAATATGACGTCACACCGGAACCGGAAGTGTGAGTTTGTGGTATCCGGATTGACTCGAGCTTCACGGGGCGCTACACCGCTGCACTCTGGGTAAATAAACACATCTAACATAAACAAAACCTACATTATTATTATTATTATTATTATTACTTTAGATGTTAATAAAGTCACAGCGATTCTGTGTTTAATGACACACACACACACACACACACAGAGCTGTCTTTATCAGGAGGTGAAGCTTCTGGCTTCACTGTGTGTGTGTTAATTAGCGTTAGCTCACTGCTAGCTGTAACACACACACACACACACTGTTTATTCCAGAGTAATTGTGTAAATAATTTAAAATTCCTCATTAAAGATGAATTATTCAGTTAATAATATCATTTAAAGGGAAGTGTGTGTTTGTGTGGGGGGGATGTATTATTATTATTATTGTTATTATTATTATTATTGTTATTATTATTGTTATGATTGTGTTGAGTACAGTGTGAGTATAACTCTTTAACACGACCATGTGTTCACATTGACGAGACATAAACTCAGTTCTCTCAGCTTTAACTCTTCAGTTCATTCACATTAGTTCTTCATGAGGAGGTCACGTGACCAGGTCGGGTTATTTATAGATTAGATTTAAAATCTGATTCCACTGGATGGAGATTTCTGAGATCTCATAGACGAGAAATATAATGAAATAAGAACTGTCATAAATTTGCTAATGATACACTCACTCTCTGTCATGTAAATAACCGTGTGTGTGTATGTGTGTGTGTGTGTGCGTGCAGTGATACCCCCATCAGACCCTCCCGTGGTCTGTCGCTCCTCTTACCTGTCACAGGGTTTAAGTCTCGGTGCCATGAGACACGCAGGGTTCTTCATCCACGCCAGAGAGGAGGAGAAGAGCTGGACAGAGACGGAGAGAGAGAAAGAGACAGAGAGAGAGACGGGGAGAGAGGGGGGCGCGGCGCTGAGCGGAGAGGAAGTGAGAGACTTCTACCAGAGTCTGTTTAAGGACCAGGATGGAGCGAGGACGGAGAGACGCCGAGGGAGAGCAGGACGGAGTGAGCATCCTTATTAACACACAGCCGACCATAAACTTGTTTTTATTGTCTGAAACTTGTTTTATTTTAATCTAAAAGCAATGCAGGTGATCAGACTCAGTGTGGAAAGTGGGCGGAGCCAAGAAAGAGTCACGGTAGCTTTTGTTGTAAAGCGTGACATTAGCGTGACATTGCTACGGCACCCCTTTACAATTCTCTTTCTCTTACAGGTGGACGTAAAGGAGGCGGGGCCCGTGAAGGAGGCGGGGCCTGTGGAGGAAGCGGAGTGGCCGAGAGCCCCAGCAGTGAGGTCTCGAGCACAGCGCCCCTCACAGGCCGCGCGGACGGATACAGGCTGCTGCGGTGCGCGGAGCAGGGGGACGTCCGGGGACTGGAGGACGTCCTGAGACGGGGCTGTGACCCCAACTTCAGAGACCAGTTCAACTGGACCGCCCTGATGAGCGCCGCCTTCTCCGGCAGAACACAGGCGGTCCGAGTCCTGCTCCACCAGGGGGCGCTGTGGAGATCAATCACAGACACACAGGTCAGGGGGGCGGGGTCATGTGTCTCTCTCTCTTACTTATGTTCTTTCTGTCTATCTTTATTCTCTCTCTTTCTCTTTGTGTCTCTGTAGGGGAGAGACGCGTGTGATCTGGCTCGTCTCGCTGGTCATCAGGACATCGTGACTCTCCTGGAGGAGCTCAGCGTCACACACACACCTGCGGATACAGCACACAGGTACGAGTGTGTTTTTTTGTTTTTTTTTTTGTCTTTTTTTTTACACTTTGTATACATAAATAGAATAGTGATTATAAATCTTGTGTGTGTGTGTGTCTCCGCCCAGCCGCCCTCCCCCTCGGTGGTGTGACGTGTGTGAGGTGAGCTACACAGACGGCGCTCACACACACTCCTCGTCCACGCTGCACCAGTTCAGCCTGGCGCGCCCCCCCTCGCTCCCCCACTACTGCCTCGCCCCCTCCAGCGTGGGGTACAGGGTCATGCTGCGTCTGGGGTGGGACCCCCGCTCCGGACTCGGCCCGGGACACGCGGGCCGCCGCGACCCTGTCGGCACCGTCCTCAAATCGGACACCGCCGGCCTCGGGTTCGGGCCTGCTCCCAGGTCGAAGGTCACGCACTTCAAGGCGAACGACGAGCGGGCGGTCCGCCGGGTGCCGGAGAGACGGGAGAGAGGGACGACGCTCGGCGCTAAGGCCAGGAGGAAGACGGAGGAGAGACGGAGACAGTGGGAGAGAGACTTCCGCTCCTCCTTTAACATCGACCCCTGACCTCATCGCCCTCTAGTGGAGCGAGAAAGGACAGACTGGTTCATTTAATCATCACTGAGGTTCCTCTCCCTCATGCTGGAGATGTGACCTTGGAGACTTAAAGAGAGACATACAGAAGGCGAGATTGAGACAAAAAGAGAGAGACAGAAAGAAAGACAGATGGACTGAAAATGGTACAGAGAGAAAAAGATACAGAAAAAGAGAGAGACAGACAGGAAAACAAAGAGGCGTACAGTGAGAGAGACGGTGTATGAGAGACGGTGTGTGTGAGAGACAGTACAGCGGTTTGTAGACGACCCTGAGTGGACGTGTCGTTACCCAGCAGCACTAGTAAACACGTCCTAACTCCTCTAAACCCGCTATACACACAGATGTCACTGTGTTAGTTAGCTTTTATTCACCGCTAGCTCAGAGCGGTTAGCTCGCTAATGGTTCAGACTAAACTTTTAGTGACGATGTGTGTCTGAGACGATGTTATGGGAGGACACAGGAAACATCTGCAGCACGTCCACAGGGTTTACGAGCATTATAATCAGGTCACGTAGAGAGAGCGCACACACACACACACACACTTTCTCTAAATAAAGGTCGTATCGTTCAATCCCTGTGTCCCAGAGGAGAGGATTAGCATCTGTTTAGCCGCGCCTGTCCTGACCTTTTCGACTCAGTTGTGGGGGGGTTGAGACAGCTCTGCGGGTCTCCCGAGTCTTAGTCTGCCTTCTGCTGTTCCACACACATGCACACACACATTTATCCACAGTCATAGCAGGTGAGCTGTATGAATGATGTCATGTGTGAGACGCTTTGCTAATGACTGAACACAAAGTATTAACAAATAAATTCCTGTAAAAAGACGAATAAACGGCTTGTGTGTGTGTTTTGTTGCTGATAAACTTTTTGAGCGGTCTTTTCCCAGTCTGATTACTATGGAAACGATATAGAAACAATGTCCACGTGGGAGTCGGTGGCGGCGCGGCGTCACGTCAAACGGCTCGAGCGTGATGAACGATGGAGTATGAGGAACATGTACAGTAATGCACGGGAACGGGTAACCATGGAAACGTGCACAGCCAATCAGATCGCAGTAGCTAGAGAGGTGCACACAAGCATTTGGACGCTCTGTCAACAGCAGGCGGAGTGTACGAATCGGAAACAGGCTCCCTACGTTCTCATGAAAGTGGGTGGGGTTCCTGTGGTGGGTGTGGTTTGGTGACGCCATTTCCCGATTGGAGTTTCGCTCGTCTCTTCTTTCTTTTTTGATCACATGTGTTGATTCTTTAACGTTTAATTGTTTGATATGTGCTGTGTTTAGCTCTCCCCCACATCCATAATGATGTAAATACACGCTGTTATAACATTTATCTACAGCTTCTTAAGGCTGGTGTAGTCGGTGTTGTTGAGGTTAGAGTGATGGAGGAGGAGGAGCATCTGCACCGCCTTGTATTATAATTAGCAGCGAGGTGTGGCCATGTTTGCCCGCCTCCATCATATGACAAAGCGCAAGTCAAACAGATTAAGCATGCTAAGCGTTAGCAGAGTAGCGATAACTGTACCTGGACTGACTCTATCTGGTCAGAGGGTGTGGGACGGATCGGGGGACTGTTTGTTAAGTCAGCGCGCGAGGACTCGCCATAACGCCGTGACACGAAATCGCCTTTTTTCCTTTTTCAGAGCCGTGCGTTTGATGATCAGACATTAGCCTGGACGCTAAGGACTCAAAAAGAGAAATGGAAATGAACGATATCATACCAAATCCTGTTAATAGCGCCGCTGCCATGGCGAGTGGGGGAGGGGCACGATCTCACATGCTGTCATGCAAGGAAAGAAAAGAAACAAGAAAGAGAAAAAGAATGATCGGGGACATGAGAGGAGAGAGGACAGAGACATGCTGGACGGACGGAGAGAGCACTCCACTGGAAGTCATTTCAGCGCCTCATCAAAGATGGCCGCCGGGAGCGGACCGCCGCTCGGCTTTTCATCGGTAACTCTGGCTTTAACATTCAAATATTATCCTTTTATATTCTCAGTCTCCTTTCTCTGGCGTCCCAGTGAAGGGTGCGAGGGTGTTAGAAGAGGGCACGAGGGCGTTAGAGGAGGCCTCATTGTGCCGCTCGCTCAAAGCCACTGCGTCGATTCTTCTGACTGCTGCGTCTGAAAACATGCGCTTGTCCTCAAACATCAAAGCACACGCTGCAGAAGGGGGGCCACTTTAAACTCGGGAATAAAGATGTTTAACTAACAGCAGGGGCAAATCCCATAATGCACTGCGACTAATCCAATCAGAACACTTACACACACACACACACACACACACAGAGAGAGAGCAGGTGGAGAAAGTTCTGGCTGAAGAAACCAGCGTGTAATTTTCATTTACAGAAACAAACCATAACTCAGCCACAATAAGATCCACAATGAGATCTTGATGAGTTCAGATGAGTTTAGGATCATCATCACAGCAGTGACAGGAGAAGTGGCCCATGTAGATATACCACACATACCATACGCAAAAGCGTATAGACATAAAATATTAAAGGGCCCCAGCACTGAGCTTTGAGGGACACCTGTAGTTGGTTTACAAGGAGCCGATAATGGATCCTCACCATGTCACTAGACATGAGAAGGTGACCGGAGGTAAGTGGACATGTACAGCTGAGGGCCAAAAGTTTTGAGAATGACAAATATTAATTTATCACAAAGTCTGCTCCTTCAGTGTGTTTAGATCTTTGTGTCAGATGTTAGTCTGGTGTACTGAAGCGTAATTTCAAGTTTCATGAGAGCTTGAAACATGAGCTTATGTAAAGAGTCAGTATTTGCAGTGTTGATCCTTCTTATAAAAGACCTCTGTGATTTGCTCTGGCATGCTGTCAATTAACTTTAGGGCCACACCCTGATTGATGTCAGCCCATTCTTACCTAATCAATGACTGGAGTCAAGATTTTGTGGTTTTTCTCTGAAGATTCTTTGGGGCATCTGAAAAAAAAAAGTTTGTCCGGAGAAGAAAAGGTGAGCGCTACAATCAGTCCTGTGTCATGCCAACAGTAAAGGACCTTGAGACCATTCATGTGTGAGGTCAATTCTCACCCAAGATTCTAATTTTTTCCAAAGAACACAGCCACGAATAAAGAACAGTACAAAAACATCCTCCGAGAGCAACTACTCCCAACCATTCAAGAACAGTTTGGTGATGAACAATGCCTTTTCCAGCATGATGGAGCTTCTCGCCATAAAGCAATAGTCATACAGTAACTAAGTGTCTCTGGTAACAAAACAATTTCCAGGAAACTCCCCAGACCTTAATCCCATTGAGAACTTGTGGTCGATCCTCAAGAGGCAGGAGAACAGACACAAACACACAAATTCTGACAAACTCCAAGCGTTGATTATGTAAGAATGGGCCGCATCATCAGTCAGGATGTAGAACAGAAGGTGATTGACAGCATTGCAGTGGTCTTAAAAAAAGGGAAAAGGGTCAACACTGCAAATATTGAATTTTTGCATAAACTTAATGTAATTGTCAATAAAAGCCTTTGACACTTACGAAATGTTTGTAATTATACTACAATTATATACTGTAATTATAATGTTTGTACAGTATACCAGAGTAACATCTGAAATTACTCACTCACTCACTCATCGTCTATACCGCTTTATCCTGTATTCAGGATCACGGGAGGCCTGGAGCCTATCCCAGGAGACTTAGGACATTGATTGAACTAAGGACATGTTGGACGATCTGGGTCCTATTACTTTTACTAGAATAAAGAAGTTCTGAAGGCAACAGGTGTTTGAGGTCCTCAGGATAGAAGAAGTAGGATCTGCTTTGGAGCAAGGGCTCCAGGTCCCCAGGGTGGTACGACAATACAACAATATGACTTTTTAGTCCTTAGGATTGGGGGACCAGGATGTTCTTGCTCCAGAAGTTTGAGTTTACAGACCTGATGATGATGAGGGATCTGGGTGGAAACAGGTGTTTGGTGATCTCAGGATGGTGGAATAACATTTGAAAGGGGAGCAGAGGTCAGAAGGAGAGACCTAGAGCAGATTAAAGGTGATCTGAAAAGTCCTGAGGAGAGTCAATTTGTTCCTGTGGAGTTGTAAATGTTTTTCACAAACTGACTCCAAGGTGGAATGGAGTTAATGAAATGAAGAAGATGTGATACTGACAGCTGGAGCACAATAATAGATACAGCTATATAATAGATATAAAAAAAAATACATCATCCTTGGCTCATTAACTTTAGACCTTCAGAAGCCTGTTAATAAGAACACAACTTGGAAAGTAAGTATGTGTGTGTGTGTGTGTGTTTTAAGAGACAGATGCAGCAGAATGCTGAGACATCATGCTGCAGTACATCAGACCCACTAAGGGGTGACCTTACACACACACATACCACTCTTACCTCCTATTTCGTCTTCTTCACCTTCCTTCTCCCTGGAGTCAGAGAGACAGAGAACTAGTTTCATGTGTGATTCATGAGTGTGTGTGTGTGTGTGTGTGTGTGTGTCTCCTGTGGATGGCTGAAAGGTCAGGCTCATTGTCTTAGGGAGTGCTTAAGGAAGAGACTCACGCTGGGTTATTAATTATTTCTCTGTATTTTGTCTTTTGGGATCTGTATTGCGTTTAGACACACACACACACACACACTGTTAATGTTAAATCTTTAATAAACCTCTCTTATGCACATTCTTCACCAGTTTGTTTTTCGCCAGAGTCTTAACTTTTACTGTGTGTAAAATAAACTCATAAACAAGTTGTATTGAACATTACACCCTGTCACTCTCTTTAACAGGTGTTATAAGCATGTGCATCCCTCAACCTTCATAGTGATTACATCATTACAGAGTGGCTCAAGTTATACACGCTAGCTTGTACGTTATTATACACCATGCTGTGTGAGCCTCAGTAGCTAGCTCTCTGCTCAGGGCATCTAAAATACCCCAAACACAACCACGTCGGGTATAACCTCCTACCTTCTAACTGGATAGAGTGCTTGTGTCTACCTGTTAGCTTTAGGACCTCTCTCTTTTTTTTAATCAAAGTCTTTTTTTTATTGGAAAATTGGAAAGTTACATATACATACATACATTGTACACTATTTTTTTTTCTAACCGTACCCCTCCCCCCACCCCACAAAAAAAAAACAACAACAAAAAAGCTAAACTAAAAAAAACAAAAAAACACAGCCAGTCAGCAGAAAAAGAGAGAAGGAATAAATAAATAAA
>JAOVVB010000028.1:14826322-14836564 GCA_028570985.1 Heterobranchus longifilis | reverse complement strand
TCTCTCTCTCTCTATATATATATATATATATATATATATATATATATATATATAAGAGAGAGAGAGAGAGAGAACTTTATAGCTAAGCTTTACTTTAATCATTTAGTCTTATATGTTACAGAATACATGCAAACAGAAGAGAAAAATAATGAACAAGAAGGCACCGATAGATATAGATATGATTAAGTGACTGTGTAGGAACAAGCGAGCTGTGTGGAAGTAACGTTAAACACATCACGCTTCCATTCGACTCAGCTGTAGTGATTAATGGGACAACAAATAGTTACGCCTCTAATGTCACGCTATATCAGTGCTATATCAAAGTAACGTTACTTTCTAATAAAATCTGCTACATGATTGTTAAATTGTTAACATGTATAAATGAGAATTATATGTGGTTTAGCATTACACCTGGGAACAGAGTATCACTACACACCTAATAGAGAATGCACTTTCTGATATAGACTGAGTGGCTGTCTGATAAAGTGGGGATAAGGGTTTTAAAATGAGATGAGGTCGTTTGCACAAGACGTCACTCCCGATGTTTTCCACTGTGTGGCGTGAACTGTTACTGGAGGTCAGGAAGTGATTTTCTACGCAGGCACTATTACTATTGTCTCTCAAAATGCCTGAGGTTTGTGTGTTTATGATCGCTCTACTTGATTAAACAGAGAGTGCATGAGGAGATGGTCATTCACAAATAATCATAGAGAACTGTAGTGTGCGGAGTTAGTAAGATATGTGTCCATGTTTATGTAGTTTAACATTTCTCTACATTGTTACACAAAAGACAGGTGAATGTAAAGAACCAGTCTGCTTGATTGACAGCTTAACCCACCAATCACAGCAGAGTATGAGGAGAAGGGCAGGAAGTGCGCGTGAGGACAAGGAACTTACTTATATCTACTGCCTCCATAACAGGCACGTCTTTTAATTCCTTAGTAAAATCACTTCTCTTTATAACATAAGGACCACATCTGACATATTTCGTGATCTTCTTCTTGCACTATTCTCTAGGCATATCATCTAAACTAGCACAATATGAACTTTCTCCATCTTGTCCATTCGGTTTTGCACTTCCTGCCCTCCAGAGAGGTATTGTGTGTTATGATAGTCACATGATTGCAAACAACTAGTTTCAGTAAAAACAATCAGAAAAAAAAACATCTAAGAGTTAGCGTGGTTACTGCTGCAGGAGTCTGGCATCTTCCGAGGCGTGAATTTAAGTTTTATGGGGTTTTTAGGAGCCAGAAGTCCACTGTTGTTCAGCTCCAGAGGAACCTGATTAGAAAAGGAGACATTTAAGAATGACAGACTGTGATGCTGTACTTAAATTGTGTTTTGAATTAACGTTAGCAAAGATCTGACCAGCACAACTAAGCGACTAAGTGATGTTAGCTTTACAAGGTTTAGATGATTAGCATTAGAAGATCCTGACCTTTGTTTCCTTAGAAAGACTGACGTCAAATCTTTGCAGTATCTGAACAGCAGCCAGCTTCATGATCACGAGAGCAAACCTCATCCCGATGCAGTTCCTGGGTCCTAAACCAAACGGCATGTACGCATACGGCTCGATGCTCTCCTTATTCTCCTTAGTGAACCTGAAACAACATGGATGATCAACACACAGGCCCTATTTAGGAGGGATTACATTTACATGGGAAACTGGTGGATTTCCATCCATTTATGTAATACTCTGGGGGTTATTTGTCTGGATCATTCCTGTTTTTCCCATTCATTTCATTTCAGAACATTACAGACCAGATAACTCTCCTGTTTTTTGGCTTATTGTGCAGGCTGCTGCTTCCTGTGTTGGGTTAAAGATTTTTTTTGATTTAAAAAAAAAAAATTATTCAGCTAGACGTCCACAAACTCACCAAACTCGAGTGTTTTCATTAACCATAGGAACCTGTCTTTTCATTCATACCCCTGCAACTGATTAGTTTTCCATCACTGATTGTAATAGACTGTTTTGTACCTTTCAGGGTTGAAGGTCTCTGGATCAGGCCAGTATTCAGGGTCTCTATGCAGGGCGTAAATGGGGACCATGACGACTGAATCCTTTGGGATGACAAGGCCATTTATTTCAATTGTTTTCTTGCAGACTCTCTCCAAGCGAAGCGCGACCGGGTACAACCTGAGCGACTCGTTCAGAACAGCATCTAGATAATCCATGTTCATCACACCATCATAATCAACTTCACCCTGAAAACCAAAAGACAAGATAACGTTAATGTCCACTGCTGTCTCCGTCTCCTGGTCAAACCTAACCTCTAACCTGTTTCCTGTGTAAAAGCCAGTCACAGTCTGTACTGTATATACCCCTGTGTCTGCCTCTATGTATACCCCTGTCTCTGTGTATACCCTTGTCTCTGTGTATATCCTGGTCTCTGCTTCTGTTTATACCCCAGTCTTGGTCTCTGTGTAAACCCCTGTCTCCCTTTCTTTGTATAACCCTGGCTCTGGGTATACCCCTGTGTCTGCCTCTGTAACTACCCCTGTGTCTGCCTCTGTGTATACCCCTGCCTCTGTGTAAACCCCTGTCTCTGTGTATATTCTGGTCTCTGCTTCTGTTTATACCCCAGTCTTAGTCTCTGTGTATATCCCTGTCTCCCTGTCTTTGTATACCACATCTCTGTGCATACGCCTGTCTCTATCTATATGTATACCCCATCTTAGTCTTAGTGTATAGATCTCAATCGTCATATCTTTGTATACCCTAGTCTCCATCTCTGTGTACACCTCAGTCCTAATCTCTGTTTGTAACCCTGTCTACGCTCCTGTATATAGTCTCAGAATACTCAGTCCCTTGTATATGCTGTGTATACGCTGGTCTCTGTGTATACCCCAGTATCAGTCTCTGTGTATACCCAAATCTCTGTCTTTGTGTATACCCTGGTCTCAGTCTCTGTGTATACCCCAATCTCAGTTTCTGTGTATACATTGGTCTCTGTCTCTGTGTATACCCCAGTATCAGTCTCTGTGTATACCCCAATCTCTGTCTTTGTGTATACCCTGGTCTCAGTCTCTGTGCATACCCCAATCTCTGTCTCTATGTATACCCTGGTCTCAGTCTCTATGTATACCCTGGTCTCAGTCTCTGTGTATACCCTGGTCTTAGTCTCTGTGTATACCCCGGTTCGGCTTCTCTGTATAAACCAATCTCCATCTCCCTGTATACCCCAGTCTCCATCTCTGTACCGTATATAACCTGCTTCTGTCTCTGTGTATACATATGTCCCTGGTTATACCCCAGTTTCAGTCTCTGTGTAAACCCTAGTCTCAGTCTCTGTGGATACCCCAAGCTCCATCTCAGTGTAAAAGCATCAGTCTCTGTGTGTTTTGAAGTAAACCTTTTTCTTTCTCATTTTTTGTTATTTCTCATTTCAGAATGATGAAACAACTGTCAAACCCAAAATCACAAATTTTACAAGACATATTGCATAAAAAGCTCATTTTTATAAAATATTTTTATATGTAAATAGATTTTAGCTAATTACCTTGTTGGGGAACGTTTCATCAATTTCTTTCTGTAGTTTCTTTGTTGCATCTGGATTACTGGCCAAGATGTAAAGGAGAAATGAAAGCGTGCTGCTGGTCGTCTCATAACCAGCAAAGATGAAGATCATGGACTGGGACAGGATCTCATGATCATTCAGACCTTCAAATATAAAACACACACACACACACACACACACACACACACATACACACACACAACTTATCATGATTGTGCCTTTGTCTGGTTTAGTTTTAGTGATAACCAAATTTATTTCTCAGCTTTAAGTCCAGCAGTGACATATGACCATTTTTTTTGTTCAGGATAGTATGGGCTCCACATACCGCACTTTGGCCCCAGCTCTACACCAAATCATACTTCCAGCTCAGCATCATGGCATCACCACTGTGCCAGACCCCCTACCTGTGGGGATCCCGACAGCCCAGCACCATATAGAGATAAACAAGGCAATCTCCCATGTCAGGGACAATTCATGCCCTGTTTTTTTCTCAATTGTGCCCTGCTCTTCTCAAGGCATACCATTTTTAATCACATCTATACTTGTCCTGTTGTCATCACCTGCTGGCGTTGAGGATGCAATGATGGCTCTCTGCCAGGTTTTGTGTGCATCATGCCCAGTACACCCAGTACACAGTAAAGTGTCCCAGACACTTCCCAAAAACTCCAAAAGCAGCCTTTTACGATTCTGCCCAGTAACCATGCCAAGTTATTTTATTAGAAGTAGTTACCTTTAAGATCATCATTTTCTGATTTCTGAGAATCGATCATCAGCTGCAGGAAATCCACTCGTTTCTGCAGAAGGTCAGAGACAAAAACTATAAAGCCTCAATAAAATATAAAGTGTATAAAGAGTTTTCTTTAGTTCTACCTTATGATCTTTGGCCACGCGTTCAGACTTGATCTTTTGCAGTGAGGCATAAAAAAAATCAGTTACTGCAGTCGGGAAAAAGGCTAAGTCCATTTTCTCCAACAGCGGTATAATGAAAGGGAAGAGAACTAAAGAAATAAGAGAGAATATAAAATATCAGCTGATGGAAATGCTTATTTCAAAGAGCAAGCAGAAACAAAGCAAAAAGTATTTAAACTTTAAGTTAATAATTATCTGAGATCATTTAATTACCGACAGCGAGGAACAGAGGGTTGAAGAAGTTAAACTTGAGCATTTTCTTGATGTTGGATACGAACGGATCTTTGGGGTTGTTCAGGGAGTCGATATCGACACTAAACGATGTACTCGTCACCACGTCCATACTGTACGCTCCGAAAAACCTAAAATGATCAAAAAACACCATCAAATCAATTCAGCAGCAGGCAGAAATCTGTACACACACATACGCAATTATCTGTTGTGAGTTACGTGTTATGATTTACTCTTTGATATCTGCTGATTCTCCTCGCTCTGATGTCTTCTGCAGATTTCCAACTAAAGTGTGAGAATGAGACTTCATGATTCCAAACATCTGAGGGACACAAAATAACATCTACTGTTAGTCTATTCATTCAAAATGTTTGTTTAATCATTAACCCAAATTAATTAATGGACACACAGACACACACACACACACACACACACACACACCTCCTTCAGCCTGCCGCTGGTGAAGGATGGAGAGAGAACGCTCCTGATTCTCCTCCAGTCCTCGTTCTCAGCGATATTCACAGCGTCATACAGAGGGCCGTTCAGACGGAAATTCTGAGTGGAATCAGAAGTATTCATTAAAACCAATCACAGTTAAAGATCTTATTATTTTATGTTATTAGCTCTTTTTATGTTTTTAGATGATGTTTTGATGCTTGTTTGATCTCACTCACTCTGCGGTTGGTGAAGAGAGAGTAACACTCTTTAATCAGGAATGTTTTCATGATCTCTTTGTCCATGATGAAGAAGACCGGCTGTCTGGCCTCAAACATACTATAATAAACATGGACAAATATCAGACTTCTGACGTAACATGATATACTTCTAAGCCGAAAAGATTAGTGTATAGAGTATTGCATATACGATAGTTCTCAGCTGTCTGGACATCTTGAATCAGAATCAGTAAGTGCTTTATTGCCAAGTTTGTTGGCACAAGGAATTTGTTTTGGTGGCAGAAGCTTCAACAACAGACTTACGCCAAAAAAGGTTAACAATGGATGTGGGGTTTTATCAAATAAATAAAATAAATATCAGTGGTATTGCATAGTATTGCACCTATTGCACAGTGAGCAGAACATTTAACTGTTGATGATGTAGATTCCCTGGGGAAAAAACTGTTCTTGTGCCTGACTGTCCTGGTGTTCGGTGCTCTGTAGCGCTGACGGCAAAAGTTTAAACAGACGATGGCTTGGACATGAGGGGTGCAAAGTGATTTTTTGAGCGCTTTTGGTGGGCAGGGGAGTACTGATAATCCTTTCAGTGCTCCGTACCATCTTTTGTAATCTTCTGATGTCTTATTTTATACCTGAGTCAAACCAGACAGTTATTGAAGTGAACAAGGACAGATTCAATGATGGCTGAGTAGAACTGTGTGAGCAGCTCCTGTGGCAGGTTGATCTTCTTAAGTTTACCAAGGAAATACAACCTCTAATGAGCCTTTTTAACAATGGAGTCAATGTGGTTGTCTTACTTCAGGTCCTGAGAGATGCCCAGGAACCGGACTGTCTCCAATGCTGCCACAGTGCTGTTCAGGAAGATTAGTCGTGAAGGTGGAGGGGGGTTTCTCCTGAAGTCCACGCTCATTTCCACTGTTTTGAGTACGTTCAGCTCCAGGTTGTTGTGACTGCACCAGACAGCCAGCTGCTCAACCTCGCTTCTATATGCAGATTGGTCACCGTCCTGGATGAAGCTGATGATTGTAGTGTCATCTGCAAATTGCAGGAGCTCGACCGAGGGGTCTGTAGATGTTCAGTTGTTGGTGAAGAGGGAAAAGAGCAAGTGTGGAGAAATTTGGGCCCACTCTTCTATGCTGCATTGCTTTAATTCGGCCCCATTGGAGGGTTTTGAGCATGAATGGTCTTTGACGTCATGCCACAGCATCTCTATTGGATTTAAGTCCGGTCTTTGACTAGGCCACTACCTAACCTTATTATTTTTTTGTTTGTTTTAACCATTAAGAGGTGAACTTGTTTGTGTGTTGCTGATCATTATGTCTAATGCAAACAGAGGATTTTCTGGTAGATCACAGAATTCTTGGTTCCATAAAGTACGGCAAGCCCCAGACCATCACACTACCATGTTGGGCTTTCAGTATGATTTTCTTTTAAATGAAATGCTGTGTTTGTTTCATGCCAGATGTAACAGGAGACACACCTTCCAAAAAGTTAAACTTTTGTCTCATCAGTCCACAGAATATTTGCAAATATTTTGCCCTGGAACTCTCCCATTTACATCATTTTTGCCCCCAGTCTCTTTCTAAACATTGAATCATAAACATTGACCTTAATTGAGGCGAGTGATGCCTGCAGGTCTATAGATGTTGTTCTGGGTTCTTTTATGAGCTCCTGGATGAGTTGTTGTTGTGCTCTTGGAGTAATTTTGGTAGGCCGGGCACTCCTGGGAAGGTTCACCACTGTTCCAAGTTTTCTCTATTTGTGGATAATGGGAGTCTCAAAGCCTTAACAACTGCTCTGTAGATACATGTCAATTAGTTTGTTTCTCATCTGTTCTTGAATTTCTTTAAATAATGGCACAATGTGCTGCGTTTTTCAGGATCTTTTATCATGCTTCACTTTGTCAGACAGGTTCAACAGGTCTGGCCGTAATCAGACCTGGGTGCGACAAGTGAAATTTAACTCAGCTTTCACAGCTCATCATAGGTTATTCATGCTTCATGAAAGTGGGACAATTACTTTTTTCACATAGAGCATGGTAGGTTTGGACAGGGTTTTTTCACACTTTAAGTGTGACAAATATGCAAATGAAATTCACAGCAAATTTATAACCCACTGGCTAACTGTAGTTAACAAAGAAAAAAAGCTCTCCATGATTTTAAACAATTTTAGGTTTCAGGATTTTGTTTCCTATAAAGTTCTTAGTGAATTATTAGGATGCTTTAGAATATATTTACATTAATCTATATTTACTATAATACTCTAATGACCTAAAATTATAATCAAAATAATAATCAAATTATTATTATTATTATTAAAAAAAAAATTGTTATCATTATTATTATTATTATTATTATTATTATTGGTTGTAGTAGTAGTAATAGTAGTAGGTTTGACTATGAGCTGCACAGGTGTTACTGGACATTCTGATTGATTGGCTGTTAGCCAGGTAAACCCCAAACCCAGGTCACTAATGAATACCAAAAGCAAGTTAGAGGTTTGTTGTTGTTCTGAGAACATTTTACACATAATTTATGGACATTTTTAATGAAGTAAGCATTGTAATGTTAGATAAATGTTGTGTGAATAACATTATAAGAACCTTACCATGCAATGTTATTGGAACGTTATTTTCATCTCATCACAACTGGCCTTTTTAGAACCTTTTTCTGAATGTTTATTTAGCATTCTACGCTAGCTGTGTAATGCTAACTCCAGACTGTTACACACTCACCCCCAAATCTTGCCATACTTCAGGAAACACTCCATATCAACGTTATGGATTCCCTAAAAATAAAAAATATTATCTGTAAATATTGCATACACTGAATTTTCTGTAAGATGTTTAGAATGTTCATACCATCATAAAAACTCACCTTACGATATTCTAACATGGATCCAAAGAATGGTGCCGGTTTAGGACCAGGAATTCCCAAACGCTTAAAGAACCCATAGGGCCAGTACCCATACCTGAGAACACAACACAACATAACCACTGTGGTAAGCTAATGTACATCCCATAATATATCAGTGTGTTACCGTGGTACTTTAGACATTACCATGGTAGGCACCATGGGACTTTATAGAGTACCTGGGTCAGTACTGTGGTAGTACCACAATACTTTTATGAACAGCAGGGTACTTATTAGTTCAGCAGGTGTCTAATATGGTATGTTTGTACACACTGTAGAGTATTAGTGTGTTTATTTTGCAAAGTTTGCAAATAATTCGCTCCTACCACATGGGACGCTGTGCTGAGTTTTGCCCTGCAGGATTATAGGGGAACTGCAACCTCAAATTTAGGCATGGATAAATTAAATTAAAATGTATTTCAAAATATAGTCTGGAGTCAGTGTGGTAATACATGAATTGCCACACTACAGAACAGTGATTTGTAACTCCCCACCCCCCTAAACCAATTTTTTAGGGAAGTGAGATCGGTCACTTCCATGCTGCATAAACTTCAGAAGGATCTTCTCTGGCCACACACACGTATTCTGTATTATATGTTTAACATAAAAAATATAAAATCAGCACAGATACTGTGTGTGTGTGTGTGTGTGTGTGTGTGTGTGTGTGTGTGTGTAAAGCTGTCACTAATAAAGAGAGCGAGTGATACTCAGTGAGACAGCTGGATATAGAGTGAGAGGGGTTGATAGAGAGTGCGTGACAGAGAGTGAGACGGGTTGAGACAGAGTGAGACAGAGAGTGAGACAGGTTGAGACAGAGTGAGTGATAGAGAGTGAGACGGGTTGAGACAGAGTGAGTGATAGAGAGTGAGACGGGTTGAGACAGAGTGAGTGATATAGAGTGAGACAGAGTGAGACGGGTTGAGACAGAGTGAGTGATGACTTACAGCAGGATGAGGCTGATGAGGATGATGATCAGAGCCCAGGTCTCAGCTGATAAACTCCACCAGAGCTCCATCCTGATTAGTGTCAGTGTTAGAATAAATGATCCTGATCTCAGTGTAGAGACTCTGTACAGAGAGAGAGAGAGAGAGAGAGAGAGATTTAAACACTTCCCTATAGTTAATGATTAACTTACACTCACTCTAATGTTCCCTCATAAACACACCTTTAACCCTCAACACTTTCATTACACGCGTTAATATTTATTTAAGGGATTTGGCTTAGTTCCAAATTCTTCAGTTATTTAATGTAAGTAAATTAAAATTCCCAAAACTGAACTCCCAAGATTCCCGACCTCTCCCTCGGTGGAACTCCGCGCGCGTCACTCACACCGACTCACACCGGGGCTGTACACAGGTCTGAGATCAGCTTCAGAACGGGAGTCTGTTACATTAAACCTGCTCCGCGAGTCTAGGACTGATCTCAGGACGGTTTCCGGTTTCCGGCGGTACGCTGTTAGACACAGAGGACACACCCACCATGGTTGCCAGATCCATTTTTAATCCGCGGCTTTGCGTTTCTTTCTCTTTCAAGTCTCTTGTTACGGGTCGCGGTGTTTGTTCAGTTTTCATAATAAATAAATAAGTATGTACAGCCAGGGGGCCAAAAGTTTTGAACATGACACAAATATTAATTTCCACAAAGTCTGCTATTTCAGTGTGATGAGTCAGATGTTACTCTGGTGAAGTATAATTACAGACTTTCCATAAGTGTTAAAGTCTTTTATTGATCATTACACAGTGCTGGAACCAGATCTCTACAGTACAGTCTACAGATCTCTCCAGGAAAACACCAGAGACAGACTGATCATCTGTATAGATCTACAGATCTCTCCAGGAAAACACCAGAGACAGACTGATCATCTGTAAGATCTACAGATCTCTCCAGGAAAACACCAGAGACAGACTGATCATCTGTACAGTCTACAGATCTCTCCAGGAAAACACCAGAGACAGACTGATCATCTGTACAGTCTACAGATCTCTCCAGGAAAACACC
>JAOVVB010000028.1:14729076-14741233 GCA_028570985.1 Heterobranchus longifilis | reverse complement strand
CCGAGTGACGTTACACACACACACACACACACCTGCACCGAGTGACGTTACACACACACACACCTGCACCGAGTGACGTTACACACACACACACACCTGCACCGAGTGACGTTACACACACACACACACACACCTGCACTGAGCAGTGTTCTCACACAAACATCATTAGCCATCAGTGTTGTCATGGTTACATCACACCTGTGGGCGTGGCCTTACTTTTATCTCTTAACTCTCCACAGCAACCAATCGTCTCAGCCCCAGCCCAGGGTCAGCCGTCGCCGTGGCAACCTGGACCATACAGATACTGTGGAGAAGGTGCAGGACAGCAGCAACATTTATGGGATTACAGGTAACACACACACACACACACACACACTCACACACACTAATACACACAGAGACTAATGTACTCACACACAAACACTAACACGCGTGCAAACACTAATGCACACAGGAATACACAAACACTAATGTACGCTCACACCTAAAGCCAGCTCATGTTGTTGTTGTTGTTGTTGTTTATCCTCCCCCTGCCTCTCCCCCCAGCGATGGACGGGGTTCCCTTCGCTCTTCATCCCAAATTTGAGAGTCGAGCCATCGAGAAGGTGAAGCGCATTCAGTACTGATCTTGCGCACACACACACACACACACACACACTCACACACACTCACACTCACACCCTCTCTCTCTCTGTCCCAGGTGTCCGTCTCTGCTCTGGATAATATCCGTATTAAATCGCTCCAGGACATAGAGAACGAGGTGAGAGCTCTTCATTTGCATATTATCTCCTGATTGGCTCCTGATGACCTCATGACCTGAACACCTGTCCCGAGCTCATCACTAACCCCTCTCTCTCTCTCTCTCTCTCTCTCTCTCCTCAGTATAACTACACCTTCGCCATCGAGGAGCAGGCCGCCACCAGGCCCCTCCCCTAGACCACATCACTCCTGGATAACCCCGCCCACCCACATCTTTTTTTAATTTTTTAATTTCCTATCATTAAAACCAAACTTCCTGACACACAGCCAGTGCGGCTCATGATGATGACCAAAGTTTGTTAGCATGTACGCACCGTGTATGCTAATTATTCCTTGTTAAATAACTCTTATTAACGCTAACGATCTCAGCCGAGACGGATTTTATTGATGGTGCTTAAACATACTGCCTCTGACCAGTAGGTGGTGTTAGAGTTGACGTTACAGCACGGCACACTTTAAATATCAGGTTATAGTTTAAAGAGGTTTAGGTTTCAGGATCTGGACTGTTGATGATTTAATGTCCTATAATAATTCTTACAGTTGCCAGATTGGGAATTTCCCCTCCGACATGGGTGATATTTCTCACATTATTATAGGGAAAGTCTTTAGGACGCACCGAGCATGTTTTACTTTATTATTATTATTATTATTATTATTATGAAGTGCTAACCTTTTCCTGCGTGTTGTCATGGCTACGTGCGCTTTTGTCATGGTGTGTTGTCATGGTGTGACGCCTTTCTTTTGAAGGATTATCTGCATTTACGTTATTTCTTATGGGACAAGGCGTTTCACAATGCAAAATTTCACCCAAAGAACTCGCCTCAGGAACGAAATTAAATTCATATGCAGAGATACCGCTGTGTGTAAATCAATACAGGTGCAAAAACAAACAAAAAGCCAAATCCACCTCATCTGGGTGCTAGTTTGCAGAAGGAGTGACCCATTGGAGGAGAAGGGCGGGAAAAGGGCAGAAGGACAGAAAATGTAGTGATGTCATAGATGTGTGTGTCTTTTCATTTATTATCATTAAAGTACTGATGTGTGAAGGGAAATGTGGAGCGAATACAGAGAAACATAACGGACGATAAACATTCCCCCTCTCTCTCTCTCTCTCGTGTGTGTGTGTGTGTGTGTGTGTGTGTGTGTGTGTGTCTGTTATTAGATATGAACTGTTCCTCAGTTTAGGAAGCGTCTCCGTGTGTCTCTCCTGCACTCAGACAGTTTAAGGTTCTGGTTCAGTACAGAATGAACCCTGATGAACTCATCAGCTGAAAACAATCACAACTAAAGCTTTAGAAACCCAGCGATGTGTTCTATATTAAACAGATATATCTACTGTATATTATAATGTTTTTGCTCTGAAGTAATGATGATGTCAGATGAGACTGTTCATTATCATGAATCCTCTGTTTCAGCTCTGCTAGAGTTTTATAATGTTTTATAGATTATTAAACTCTGTCTGTGTGTGTGTGTGTGTGTGTGTGTGTGTGTGTGTGTGTGTGTGTGTGTGTGTATATGTGTGATTCAGGATGTTGTGAAGACTTCTTAACGCTTCTTTATTTTCCATTCTGGTTAATAATGACCTTTTTATCGATTTAAACGTTTGTATTTATTTGATTTGTTAACGCTAGGACCAGACTGCACACCGTGTTTTATTAAAACTCCATAATAAATCTCTGTCTGCATTACATTTATATATAGTTTAGTGCATTTTGAAGGATTTCTGTTTGAGAATGTGTTTCAGTACGCTTGTGAGATGTTACTCTGTTAGATTTTGTTGTGTTCATCATAAATATATGAAATAAAATATTTTTTAAAAATGTCCAAAACCGTGTCATGTCCAGGTTCGACATGAATACATGTATTTGTTTTAGAACTGAGTTTTAATGGAACGTCGATGTTTTAGTCAGTGGGTCGTGTCAGTCTGGGGCGGGGCATTAATCAGACAGTAATATAGTCTGATAAAGATGGGGTAGTATAAAAAAAAATAGTCTATAGACGAGCAGGTAACAAGACATTTTGCCAAATCACGTCAAACGTCTCCGTGACAGATTTGCTCATTTTCACTCAGAATTACGCGTTCGCTCTGTGTTCTAACTTTCCGTCCATCATGAAATAACAGACGTGTGTGTCACCAGTCGCACAGAACGATGTCTTTTGGCACGCTGACTTATGAATGTCCGTGCTCCCTGTGACTGTGAGCGCAGCCTTGTGGTGAGGTAGTCTCCAGACTTTTTAATAGCACCTCGTATTGTCTCTCCAATTACCTAAAACCCTGGGTCGATGGTTTGATGGATGGACGAATGAAATCTTAATAATAATAATAATAATAATAATGTATCCTATCAGCCAAAATAATGACTGACTAACTGACTCAATCAATCAATTGATCCCACAAGAGAAATGATTGTGTTACAGCAACAAGTTACACAAACAGTAGTAGAGGGAAGAAGAAAAAAGAGCAGAATGTAATTAAGTAATTGTAACTTATATATATATATAAATTAATACAATATTGCAGATGATGCCATAGAAAAACCGAGTGCAAACTGGCAATGCAAAATGTAATTAATTTAATAATAATCATCATCAGTCTTCTGACAGTCAGACTGAGTGACGCAGTAAAAATAAAAATAATCGATCAAAATAAATATTTTACTCCCATGATAAGAAAGGTAGTGGAACTATTACAATAATAATAGCAGTGGAACTTCCCTAAGACCTTGGAGTCCCGCCTCCTTTAAAATAAATCAGTCACTGATTGGTTGCACGATTTCTTTTATGCAAATACACCGCACACTCCAATTGGACCAACGGTGGTCATCCAAAACATTTTATCCAATAGGATTTTTCTCTCAGCGCGCGAGGGCTGCATACTAAAACGTCTCCCTCCTCCCTGTATATAGAGCCTGCGTGCGGCGAGTTAACCGCCTACTTCTGCGCCCTCTCTAGTGCCCTACGTAGTACACAGAGCGCATTTTGGGGCGGAGCCGCTGTGCCTGGTATTCTGACGGCGGTGTAGAAGCAGAGCGAGTTTTATTAATTCTGTGAATATGGACGGCCGCGGATACGGATCAGGTGGTGTGTTATTACATTTATTACATTAATAATAAGTAATATCGATTTAGTTCGGAGATGATAGTTAGAAATTGAGTGTGTGTGTTTTGTGCGCTAGACGTCGTTTAGCTAGCTAGTTAGCTAATTCTGTGTGGAACATTAGCACGGTGGCTAATCTGACCTAACCGGCGCCATTTTGTTTTTGTTTTTAAAAAAAAAATTATTATACGATTTATATTTTATTTTTTATATATATATCGCTCGGCGGGTGCGTTACATTTTAGGTATGATTGTTGTATTTTGTATGATTGTTAATCAGGTGTAGTTTGTGAAACATAACCGCTGACTCATTAATCAGGGAAACAAAGAGCGGCTAGTCAGGATGAACCGGCTGTGCTAGCATGACTAGCGTTAGCATCCTGCGCTAACCATCACAGCTAGCTACAGATACAGAGCTTTATATAGAAGTATATGTATATAAGTCGGTTAATTTGTGGATAAATATTTTTGACTTTGAGCATTAGTAGATAGTGCACGTAAACAGGAAGTAGAATTGCACAACCAGCGTAAGACTCGATTCATCTCACACACACACACACACACACACACGTACACGTATAGTGTGTGTGTATAGATCTTGCACAATAGATCCAGTGCACTAGAGCATGACCAGGAGTAGATCTGTACTTTATTTATTACAGCAGTGTGGAGACTTGGACTCTTCCTCCTGCTCTAAAGACACTGAAGGTGTGTGTGTGTGTGTTAAACCCTTACTAGATGATTAGAGTTGTATTCCTGGTTATGTGCTGGGGTTGCGCTGATTAAATCAGAGATTGAAGCCAAATGTACCTGGACGCTGAAGCAGACCTTTTGTTTAGACACGACATCATCAGTGCCGTCTGTCTCCTCCGAAATCTTTGTTTCTGTGTACCGAGCTGCAGTCTCATCCTCCATAGCTGATAGGATTAGGAAAGAGTGTCACTCTTTATTATTAATTTTTCTGAAATAACATATACCCGAGTACAAAGAACAATGTGTTGAGGCGCAACCAGGAGGGGCATGGGTACAAATCAGGTGTGTGTGAGAGAGAGAGTCCTAACTGTGTTTGTTCATCAGGGTTCTCCGGGTGGGGTGGTGGTGGTGGAGGAGGAGGAGGATCCTCCAGCAGAGGTGAGACATTTTTATGGTTTCTTTTTTCCTTTTCTCCAGGGTTTAGTTCAACACAGATTCAGACATCATCTTTTTCCTGCACGTTTCAGTCACGGAGATTGTTACTTTCTTTAAGATTTATGGGTTTTATTGGTAATGTACCTGCGATTGTGTGAGCACTACAGTAGTGAAATTTAATTGCGACAGCTCCAAACTGCAGATAAAATTTTAAAAGAAACTTTTTATCTACGAAACTAGGATATAACACAATATTTCCTATTTTTCCCCCCAGGATCCGGTGGTTACGACCTGTACGGCTATAAGGACTCCATGTCTGGCGGATATGGCGGAGGACAGATGAAAAGAGGTCTGTCCGGTTCCCTGCTGTCCTCCAGCGGGGGCAACGCAGATGACGTGATCGCTAAGATCAACCAGCGGCTCGACATGCTAACACAGCTCGAGGGAGGCATGAAAGGAGGGGGGAGAAACGACAGGTAGGACCGGTTTATTTATTTATTTATTTATTTCCTGAACATATTTAAAAAGCAGGAACTAAACGAGTTCAAAGGTTTATTATAGATCTTAGATAAGGAGCAAGGGTTAGTGTGTATAAAGATCTAGGTGTTGACCAGAATGGGGTGTTACTCGAGAGCGGTAATGGTTAGGGGGATGAAACTCAATGTTCTAAAGGCTGGTCTCCGGTTCCAGAGTGACCATGTTGGAGGATCTCATCACCTCCTGTATCAAGCTCATAGTGTGGGAATGTTCAGGAAGTAGGATTAACTCATGAGTGAGGACCAAGTACACTGTTCTTTTATTTTTAGTTATTATTTATGCTGACTTTAGTTTGTTTGGTGCAGTTCAGACTTCCTGTTAGCTTCAGCACATGCAAACCTTCGTGTGTGTGGTTTAGCGCTAGCATTTGCATGCAGTTTGACTAGATGTGCAGGTGAGATAATGAGACGAGTGTTGACTAGATGAACCTTAGATTCTGACCTGTACACTGAGTAAGCACGTTGCATGGTCGTCACTCTTCTAGCTGTGGTGCCCTTTATGGTCCAAAATGACAGTCTGACCCCCTCTAGAGCTCGTTTCTGAGAAACTGACCTGGAGTTTTTTTTCCGAAGCCTGCTCGAGCACAAAAGGAAGTCTGTTTCCTGATTTATTGCCCTGTGTACCCTGCTGTTGCTCATAATGTAATGACTAAACCCCCCCATCACTGAGGCCATTCCTTCACCTTTATTCCTGTGATGTTTATGAATCTTGTTCACTCGAGCCAAACTAATAGTCACAACTCGATTCAATAACGGCCGGTCCCGGTCCTCATTTTTGGAGGCAACATCCCAAATTGTAACGTCAGGTGGGACCGTGTGGGTTCACAGCCCCCCCCTTTTTTAACGGACTATCCGAAGTGCTGTCCAGTCGGATATCGGTGTGGGGAATGGCTTGGATGAATGACAACTTGCGGAATGACGCAACTTGCCATCCAAAGATCAGTGTGGGGTTCAATTTAAAATTTATTTATTCATTTTTTTTGGGATACTTTTTAAGCTGGTGGTAAATCATTTAAAGGGAAAGTGAAGGTATGGAATCAGAGGTGCCAATGCTTCATCTCTACTTGCTCTGCACCTCCTTCTGCAGGTTTGACCAGTACGAGTCTTTCGACTCTCGCTCCTCTGCCCTTGGTCCCCGCGATCTCTACAGATCTGGTAACCTTGTATTTGGTGACTCCCGGGGCGACATGATGGCCCAGCGTGGAGGCATGGGCTTTGGGGCGATGGGCGGAGCTGGAGGTGGTGGTGGTGGCTTTGGCAGCTCCGCCTCCCACGGAAACGCCAAAATGCGGCATGCTCGAGATGCTTTCTCAGGCTCCGGCTGGGGTGCGGGACAGAGGTCCCAGCACAGGGGCGGAGGCCCAGGCGGGCGCGGCTTTGGCCGCAGGCAGGATTCCTCTATGATGGGTGGAGGTGGGGGGCAAGGCCACTCCCCGTCAGGGCGAGGCAAGCTGCCGTCGCTCCTGAGCCACCGCATGTACCCCGAAAGTGGGGGGTTCCAGCCTCATCATGCCTCCCAGGACTATCCTGTCCGGCACTTTGGAGGGGGCAAAAACTTCAACCGACAACGCACCCGCAAGAGACCCCTCAACCGAGTAAGTACCTCCAGCAAAGCACTGGACTTGAACCATCAACCCACCCCAAAGAAAAAAAAAAAAAAGCAAAAATACAGAACAAAAACAGAAAGAAAAGGAAATAAAAGCAGTAGACACCCCTCCTAGTCCAGCCTGCCCAGCCTGTCGAGTGGAGATTAAAGTGGAAATCACATTATTTCACTCCACCTGCCACTCTAAACATGTCACATCTGCTCACGTACCCCAGTGTACATGTAACAGCCCTGTACTGTCACTCAGCCCAGTCTAAACACACCCATCAAAACCTGTTCCCTTAGTCTTCAAGATCAAAGATTCGGTTCCCATGGCTGGGTTTATAACAACTTCATGTAGTGTCTTTACCAGCTGTATGTGTGTGTTTGTTTGTGTGTGTGTTTGAGGGAGAGAGTGTGAAGGTAAGTGCATGTGACATGTATCACTTCATGATGTCCGATGTCATGTTTGTCCTGTGTCCACTGTGTGCTTTGTTTGAGACGTCGTATCTACTTGCGTCATACCCTGTCTGTCTGAAAGCGTGTGTCTGTGTGTTTTTGGAAATGCGTCAATTTGTTCTGTATCCCTGATTATGGAGTGTGTGAGTTAAAGTTGTGTGTGGCTGTGTCACTGAAGCAGCCTGTAAAACCTCAGCGCGACGGCCAGAAGAAGAGGAAGCAGACCCCAACTACAGCCGACGAGCCCGAGTCTAAAATGGGCAAGACCGAGTCCGAGGGAGACGAGAAAGCCGAGAATGGTACGTAGTGAAGTATGCAGACTATTATGTCTAAAAAAAAAAGGTTCTATGTGGTTCAGGCAATTAGTGATGTCACATGTTCTGGAGAGAATGGAAAAGTCTTCAGAAAGTGGACGGCTCAAGTGCGGCTGAATAGTTTGAATGTGCTCCGGAGGAACATTATGCAAAACATTCAGTTGATTCAATCGTTAAATAAATTTCTGTGGTAAATGATTAATCGTTAATCAATTTACATCACTAATTCTGATTAAACACAGTAACATTGAGTTTTGTTTGGATAATTATTTTAGTATTCGTATTTGTCTACATATTACTTATTAATCTTTAAAGAATATCTGTTTCGGTAAGAACATGTTAATGGATCTGACGTTCAGACTTGGGTACCTAGCGTACAGAAGTGTAGATGAAGCTGAAGCTCTGCTTCTTAACGAGGACATTTTTTTAATTTGCTCCCCAGCGAAAGCAGCGGAACCGAAAGAGGAGAAGAGTGACGACGCGACCCCAGCCGCTGTAAGTTTGACCTTGTGCATTTTGTTGTTGTTTTGGAACGCCTGTCCAGGTGTGAGTTCTGAAAGTGTGTTGGTTGTTTAACAGGAGTCTGAGCCGGCGGTCGAAGGTCCGAGCACTGGTGAGTACCAGGGGTCACGCCTGGTTATAACGTTCTACAAATTTTATCATACATCTTGTAAATCAGGTTGGTCCACACCTTCATCGCTCTCTCTCTCTCTCAGAGCCAGCTGGTAAAGGAGAAACCTCTCAGTCAACCCCAAAGCAGCAGCAGCAACAACAGGGGAGACAGACTCCGCCCTCCGCTTCTAAACTGAGGAAGAGACGGGGCTTTTTTGAAAGGTCCGAATCGTGCATGTGTAAAACAAAATACAGGTAGTCCCTGAGTTACGAATTTATGTCCAGGATTCCCCTTGTGATTTAAAGACGCAGACGCAACACTGTTTTATTTGACTTGTGGGAGAACCATTTCCTTAGGTGTGGTTATGATTTTTGGCCACATGATGGCAGTGTTGGCAGATTAAGTCAAGTGGATTGGTATGATTTTATATTGTATATTCGTGTCAAAGGCATACAAGACTTGCTTTGTCAGACTTAAGGACAAATCTGACTTATGAACGTGGGACAGAACCTGTTCGTAAGTAGGGGACTACCTGTATAGACGTGTTCAATATCACACTCATGATGATATGATGATTATGATGGCATCTCTCCCAGCAGCCGTGCCATCTCCAGGGTGACCTTCGCCTGCTCCGTCTGCAAGTTCCGCTCGTTCTACAGCGAGGATCTGACCGCTCATCTGGAGAGCAAATTCCACAAGGATCACTTCAGGTTCCTCTCCAGCCAGCTCTCCAAACCCACCACCGAGTTCCTGCAGGTATTCCAGGAGCTCCATGGAGAAACTATGTAAAGGGTTCGGAGTTGCATGTTGGTGTCTAATCAGAAATCAGATCACATCTGTGTTTATTCCATATAGTTACATTATAGAGCTGTAAACACTAAAGGGGTGTGTGTGTGGATAGGAATACATCAACGATAAACATAAGAAGACAGATCAGAGAATTGGTCAGCTGGAGAACCACAGCGCCACTATCTGCCAGGTGTTGAGGGAGCAGGACCTGACCAGAGGTGAATGGACTTCAGATTTTTTATTTATTAAATCTTTTTTTGTGTTATTGTTTGATGCTGAGTACTGTGTGTGTGAGCAGACATTGGTATGGAGCACTTCATGAAGAAGGTGGAGGCAGCGTACTGCTCTTCGTGTGATCTCTACATCCCCATGCAGTTCCTACTCATCCAGAAACACCTCAAATCTCCTGAGCACAACTACAACCGCAAGGTATTGATACATGCATACACACAGAGTCTGGTGGAACACCTCATGCATCGTCTGTGACCTTTACCCTCTTTCTCTTTGCCCTTTCAGGGGATGATGGAGCAGTCGAAGAGGTCGAGTCTGTCCGTGGCCAGGAGCATCCTCAACCACAAGGTCATCGGCAAGAAGCTGGAGAGCTACCTGAAGGTGTGTTCAGTTCACATTACAGGTCAGCTCCGTATAAACGGCGTGGAGATGACTGGTGTTTTAAACCTGTTGTTCTGTTCTTCCATCAGGGTGAAAACCCTTTCACCGACGCCCCGGACGACCAGGACCCCGAGGACTCCATGATGGAGGTGTCCGAGGGCGATCCAGAGCTCAAACAGGAAGTCAAACAGGAAGCGAACCAGGACGAGGCGGAGCTCGAGGACGTCGTCGGCGAACCTGACGCGATAGGAAATGGAGACGGACCTGAGGAGGAAACCAAAATGGAGGAGGAAGAAGGGGAGAAGGAGAATGAAGCTGAGGGAGGAGGAGAGGAAGAAGAGGAGGAAGAGGATGTTGGAGTGGAAGTGAAAGAAGAGGAGGAGGAGGAGGAAGAAGAGGAGGAACCTAAAGGAACCAAGGAGCCCGAGACAGCTGCCGATGCAGAGGATGTCCAGGAGGGGGCAGAAGACGACGATGGAATACCCGTGATCGACGATTAGCCCCGCGATGTGCCGCTGATGCTTCGGCACTGATCCAGGATCAGACTGACTCTTTAGAATTTCTGTCCTAACTATATATATTTCCAGGTACACTGATCCCAGATCAGAGAGAATGGGTTTTAAATGTCAAGTTGTGTAAGTAGATGATTCCCACATCCACTGATCCTGGAACAGCTTTGTTAATTAAGGAAATTAAAATCTGCACCAATCCATGGTAGCTGCCGCACGCTGGACCAACGAAATCACAGCGCTCTGTTCTCTTTTAGCCAATCAGATGTGAGCGATGTATGTATATGTTTATGATGTCTGTAAGTTTACACTTGTTAAAAAAAATAAATAAACACACACACACACACTCGGCATGTTGTGCGACTAACAGGACCGCTTCGCTTCACACAGCAGTTTCACGATTCTGATTAAATGGTTGTGAAGAGATTTAAGACGTCACCTTTCTTTACTTCTTTTATCTTTTTATTTCATTTATGTACATGTGATGCTGAAGAACTTCTGATATCCTTCATTTTGCCTTCAGCTGATAAGTGTTTAAAAATAAAACGTTTTGGGGCTTGAATTTGGTTCCTCTAGGTCTCAAAGTGTTTCTGCTTCTCTTATTGGTCACTATTTATTTATTTATTTTTTAAACATATACATTTTCAGTAATATTAGTTCTAGAAGCTTCTACGGAGTTTCCAAGTCCTGGACCGGTGTACTCTCTACAGGCTTCCTTCACAATACAGGGGGTGGAGGGGGGAATTGATATCATAATTCTCAAGTGTGGCACTTAATGTATTTGCAGACTTACACAAATCTTTGTGTTTTGAGGTGGTCACCATTCCTCTATAATCCTGAAGAGCTCTAAACTGTTCACAGCATCCTGTGCAGTAGGAACAAAATATTTACTAGTTCATTTAGAATTGTAAAGTCTAGTTACTTCAATATCCCACTTCTATATCAAACTCCTAATACTTACATAATTGCCAAACAAAATCCAATCTGCACCTGGTTATGGTGATCTCCCAGGGGCAGTGGTGGCTCAGAAGGCTCTGGGTTACTGATCGCAGGTTCGAGCCCCAACACCATAAAGTTTTCACTGCTGAGCACGGTTATTAACCCTATCTGCTCCTGTATCCCGGCTTTGACCCTAGCTTCCTACTTGAGATCTTTGTTCTTTGTCTGTTGTTCCCTTTCAGGGGTCGCCACCGTGAATTATCTGCCTCCATCTAACCCTATCTTCTGCATCCTCTTCGCTCACCCCAACTAACTTCATGTCTTCTCTCACTACATCCATAAATCTCCTCTTTGGTCTTCCTCTAGACCTCCTGCCTGGCAGCTCCAACCTCAGCATCCTTTTACAGCCATGCTCATAATCTCTCCTCTGAACATGTCCAAACCACCTCAATCTGGCCTCTCTGACACTACCTCCAAAACATCTCACATGGGTTGTCCCTCTGATGGACTAATTCCTGATCCTATCCATTCTTGTCACCCCAAGGAGAACCTCAACCTCATCTTCATCTCTGCTACCTCCAGCTCTGCCTCCTGTCTTCTATTCAGTGCCACTGTCTCTAAGCCGTAGAGCATCGCTGGTCTCACCACTGTCCTGTACACTTTTCCTTTCGCTGATACTCTTTTATCGCACAACACACCTGACACTTTTCTCCACCCATTCCAACCTGCCTGTACCCGCCCCTTCACCTCCTTTCCACACTCTCCGTTGCTCTGGACCGTTGACCCTAAGTACTTAAAGTCCTGCACCTTCTTTACCT
>JAOVVB010000028.1:14621350-14652600 GCA_028570985.1 Heterobranchus longifilis | reverse complement strand
TTATTTGGATTTTTACAACATTATTGTTGAAATACACAGTCCTGAAAAAGGGGCGTTTCTTTTTTTGCTGAGTATATCTGTATTGTTTTTGAATACAGGAAAAAAAAGGTTTAGAGCCAGTACAATTTTGTTTATGGATATGATATTTAGCTAGTAGTAAACACAAATTAATTATGTTTCTTTAAATCCAGATTCTTTCCATGCAGTCGCCCAAGAAGTCTCTTCATTCTGTTTCCTTTGTGTTTTGTGCCTTGGAAAGGCTTTGCCTGTATTTTTACCTTTCCTCAGCGTTTGTGTAAATGTGTGTGTACATTTGAATGTGAATTTCATAAGTTAGAATTTCAAACAAATTTTTCTACAGTAATATAAGCAATACTAAGCGGAGCTAAATGTAGCTTTTGTTTTGCATGTTTATAGAACATTGCAGATTCATTTGCATTGTTTGTGAATATTCTGTAACAAGACATTTGTAATATCTGTATGTTGCAGTTTGTTTTACAATTAGAATAAGATAAAGAAAAGAAAGGGGAAAGAACATAACAGTAAAACTTTACACCTACGTCTACCTCCCCCTTTTTTTGACTTCTAACTGTTACCACTCTATCAGTGCTGCGTAGACACAATGCGTATCTAGGACAGAATAAAGCTTGAAGATTCATATATTTAATATCATTATAGAGGACGACATCATATTACAGCTTAACCTTGGATTGTGAGAATAATTTGTTCCGAAAGCGTGCTTGTATATCAAAACATTCGTATATCAAAGCCTGCACTCTGAAAAGAATCCTGACAAAACAGTGTTTCTGTTAATGTGTGTGTATGTGTGCGTGTGTGTATGTATGTGTAAAGCTAAAGTAGGACGAGGAGAGGAGGAGGTAGGGAGTTACTGTGTAGGACGACTTTCACACACACACACACACACACACACACGCACACATGTGGGCACCAACACACACACACCCCCCCACGGGGAATATTGTTCTGTTGGGAAACTTCTTTAACAAGGAACCTGTCTGACACTTGCTTTTGCTTTACACACACACACACACACACACACACACACACACACACACACACACACAGTCACAGTGTTATAATAAACAGTACACGCGTGCACGGATGTTGACTATACGAGTGACGCATGTGAACTGAGACTAAGCATGGGAGATGATCTCCCACAATCTCCCACAATCTCCCACAATCTCCCAGCATGAGACAGAAAAGAACCATTGGTTTAGTTGTGATCATGTGACGCTCAGCAGACAAAGCGCATGCGTACTACTCATATGTCAAGACCTCACTTGTTTATCAAGTTAAAATTTTATTAAAAAGTGCAATCAAGTTAGACCAAGTTACTTGCAACCCAAGATTCCACTGTACTATGATGCAATGATTTTACATTTAATTTTATCAATAAATCATTAGTATTATATCAGTCATTCGTGAGAAATTTATTTTATTTAATAAAGTCCTCACTAGAGCTGAAAAAGTCCTTGTCCAGAACAAAAGTTCACATTTTCAAATTGCTAAAAAACTGATTTAAATATATATGAAAAAAATCACTTATTATGTGTTTAATAACTAAGTACTTGTTAATTAATTAATGGCTGTTAAAAGTAATTTCATTGCATTTTTTTTTACTCAAATTTTAAATTTGTGTTTCCTATCTTGTAACCTGTGTTTTGCATTTTATATTATGTGCCCAAACTACTCTCTAAATTCTGCAGATCCCAAACCAATCGAGTCCCATGGGATGCACCAGACAAACAAGTCTGATCCATGGAATCCCACCATCGAAATCCACAGCATCCAAAGGATCTGCTGCCAACTTCCACACAGCAAACCCCCGAGGCCCTGAAAAGACCAACGCCCTGAGGGCCCATAGCCCTTGCACAGAAATATTACCATATCTACCCTATCCTTATTAACATACCTACTGCACCATCTGTACATAAGACACTCAGATCACTGTACATTATGTATGAACCCATAACCTTATTTTAGGCCACTTATGCACTTCTGAATAGATGCTAACTCCATTTCATTGGTTTAGTAAATGTACTTTGCACAAGGAGAATGATGTTGAATCTAATTTAATCTAATCTAAAAAAAAAAGTATACATTCTCAAATATCAGGTTAGATTTTTTCTTAAATGGGTATGTTGATTTTTTTTTTTTAAATTTCTATTCAATTCAATTCAATTTTATTTGTATTGCGCTTTGAACAATTGTCATTGTTGCAAAGCAGCTTTAAATAATCAAAAGATATTATGGAAGTTAGCGTAATGCTCTAATATTTTAATGATAAACTCATGATGTCTAATGAGTAACATCCCTCTGATTTCGTTTTTAGAGCTGTATTATCAGTTTGTAAACTAAACCAGGTCAGATGGGGTCAGTGGGAGCGCTGGGGTCATGTGGTGGTTATAATGGAGAAAGGTCATTAGGCAACACCTGCACCCAGCTGCTGGTTATGAAGACGAGATAAAAAATACACACACACAAATACCTAAATATCACAGGTAACAGATTACACGGGTCATTTTAGTCCAATATCCAGTCTAGTATATATCATGCCTATATGTTTTTGACTGGTTTTCTGTTTATCATGTAAATCTGTATTAATGTCCATTTAGATAATAACTAAGTGTAGTCAGATGATTTCAAGGAATTATGAAGTACATCAAAGTGTGTGTGTGTGTGTGTGTGTGTGTGTGGTAAGATAGACTGAGAGCCACAGAAATGCAGATCAGAAACCAAAATAAACTTTAAGAAAAACCACAGTTTCACAAACACTGTACAATTTTATACTCTATTAAAACTCTACTGGATATAACGACAATAAAAAGTAAATAAGAGAAGGCAAATAAACATTCCACCATAAAATACACTCTGTAAAACTCTCACCTAATATCTGCAAGCTTTAAAATGAACTTGAAAGCCAAAAAAAAAAAGATTCAAAGAGTCATTTTCTAAATGAATCAATAAACTGATCAGGGCGTTTAATACAGATGTGAAACAGAGAATCAGAGAAGTCATAAAACAAACAAACAAACAAACAAAAATATTTTGTCCAGCTGTGGTTGAAGGAAGGGAAATAAAAACCCAGACATTCAAAGAATCATTTAGTGTCTAAATGATTCAGTGAATCATATTCAAGAAGATGAATTTGAGGAGTCACTTAATGACTCAATTATTAGGTCACAGTTACTGAATTCTCAGTAGCTAAACGATTCAGCAAATCATTGAACTGGATCTAGAGATTAAAGAGTCAGTCTGTGGATCAGCAGTAATCTGAATGTTCTTCTTCTACATAGTTCGCAGGAAACAGTCCGACCTGAGGACACACACACACACACACACACACACACACACACATACACAGAAAGAGAGAATTCATTGTCATTCAATTCAATGTCATTTCTAGTTTTAATTACTGTGTGTGTGTGTGTGTGTGTATTAGTTACCCGGCCATAGACCTCTCCTTTCCACCAGCCATTGTGTGCTTTCTTCGAGATGATCTTCACCGTGTCCCCCTCTCTGAGAGACAGCTCGGTCCGATCCCTCGCTGAGAAATCGTAGCGCACTTTAGCTGTGCCAAAATAACGCTCACTCATACCTACACACACACACACACACACAAACACACATAAAAGGTATAACATCTGGAACATTTCAGCACTACACCACTAGGGTGCACCCTCTCTTGAATTTTAGTACTTCTCCTTTTTGTTCCTTCTTATTTTCTGTTTCATAGATATTTAAAGCTCATGGACTCACACATATACACACACACACACACACACACACACACAAAGTGTGAAGCTTTGCAGTTTGTTCTCAATCATGTGCCTTGATCTCTTTATGTGGCCTCGCATTGTACGTTTAGGAGAGACTTGAGTTAAACCAGACGCGCGATTGCCAGTGATATAGCGCTCAGCCAGGTTTAATCAAACATTTCTCTGTGAAATCTTTTACAGAATTGGTTTACTTTGTCTCAAGCAACTGATCAGTTCCTGATAACCGGTCACATCCACGCCCCTGCCTGTGAACGCAGTGCCAGTGAGACGCAACCGCAGCTCAAACCTTATCAAAGTCCTACTAGTTTCAGCTAAAAGAGCGTGCGTGCCCTGATGATTCCTTGTTCCTTAACCAGTTCATCCACAGCCCATTCACACAGATAATCTGATTAGATCACGCTCACTGTGTGCCATTATTCCCACACCGCCCCGTTTGTCTGAAAGCAGACCTGAGATTGAAAAGAAGGAAGTCAGACATGTTAGCCTAGGGCTTAAGGAAAAGGAACATCGCAGGCAACATGGCCATGTCTATAGAGCTCTCGGTCTGTGAGGTTAAGCCTGATTTCAAAACAGACCACAGAGATTTGTAGTTGTCTGCCATCCAATGAGGCTAATCCTGGTTAAAGACGAGCCCCTGCTGGTGTCACTGGTGGTTAGGAGTGACCATTTTATCTCAGGTAGCACCATGAAATACAGTCCAGGCCGTAAAATTTGGTTAAATGGTCTTTATTTTTCCCATTTACCATCTGTACAGCACAACTCAACATGTGAGCAAAGTCAAGACTTTCAGCTTTAATTCTAGGGATTTGACAAAATTTTGTGGAATCAGCTATTTAGGAATTACAGCCATGTTCATACGCACACAATCCCATTAGTATGGGTCATAAAAAATGAACAAACTAAGATATTACAAACACAAGCACGGCCTGTAATACTTGGATGAAAATCCTTTTCAGCCAACAACTGCCTGAAGTCTGGAACCCATGGACTTGAACAAATTCTGAGTTTCTTCCCTCGAGATGCTTTGCTAGGGCTTTACTGCAGATGCTGCCTGTTTGTGGTTCTTTCTGCCTTCAGTCTTGTCTTCAAGTTAGACTTCAAGACTAAGTTAAAAGCATGCTCGAGTGGGTTGAGATCAGGTGACTGACTTGGCCAGTGAAGAATATCACATTTCTTTGACTTGGGTAGCTTTAACTGTACATGTATGTTTTGGGTCATTATTCGTCTGTAGTATGAATCAGTTTGGGCTGAATCTGAGCAGAGATTCACCTTAGAATTCATCCTGCTACAGTACTTTCATCAGCAGTCAGGTCATCAATAAACACCAGTGACCGTGTCTGACAGATAATGTGGTGCTCTGGATCATGAGCTGTTCCTTCCTTTCTCCATGCTTTTCTCTTCCCTTCATTCTGGTACGAGTTAATCTTGTTTTCCAAATAACCTGAAGAAGTCTAATCTGGCTTTTCTGTTCTTAAGTATTCCTAGTGGGTTACACCTTGTGGCGAAGCATCTGCATTTAGTTCATAAAGTCGTCCCTTGACTGTAAACTGACAATGGCACACCAACCTCCTCCAATGACTTCTTGATTTGGCTAGATGTTGTAATGGGGTTCTTCTTCACCATGGACAGAATTCTGTGCTCATCCACCTTTATCTTCCATGGTCTTCCAGGCCTTTTGCTGTTGCTGAGCTCACCAAGTAATTCCTTTTTATTTAGAATGTTCTAAACTGTTGTATTGGCCACTCCCAATGTTTTTGCTCTCTCTTTAATTAGAAATTTTTTTTTAGCCTAATTATGGCTTGTTGCATTTGCACAGTCACTATTTGGACCTCGTGTGGGGAGTTCAAGTGTACTGCTACCAAATGCAAATCTAACACTCAAAAGCACCTCCAGTCTTCTTATCGGCTTCATTAATCATTGAGTAATGAGAGAACAGACCACACCTGGCCATGTAACTGCTTGTCTGCTATTTGTTCCGTTATTTATGAGCCCTCCAAAAATAGTTGTGTGTGTATGAACATGGCTGTAATCCCCAAATGGTTAATATCACATTTCTGTCAAACCCCTTGAGTTAAAGCTGAAAGTCATGACTTTGTTCCAAAATGTTTGGCCCTGGCTACCAATGTTTGTTTACTATATAAACATCAGATAAACATCTGTAACATCCAATTACTTAAAGTTTCTCAACACACATACATGTTATCTGGTCTCTCATCATGTCCTCAATAAACTTAGTGGGGATAAATTTAGTTATTATGATTTGGCTTGGCAGCGTTAAATCTTGTAAGAGCGTTCTTCTTTACCATCGACAGAGTTTTACAGTCATCCACTTTAGTTTTCTTCTGTGGTCTTTCAGGCCTTTTGCTGTTGCTGAGCTTACTGGTTAATTCCTTCTTTTTATAAAGGTTTCAGACTTGTATTGGCCACTCTTAATGTTTTGCTCTCTCTTTCTGATGGGTCTATTTCGGTTTTTCAGCCTAATAACAGCCTCCTTAACGTTCATAAACCCCTTTTTGAACCTCACAGTCAGGCTTCAAGAGAACAGCTACCAAATGACAACCTCCAGGCCTTTTATGTGCCTGATTAGTCAGGCAGTAACAAGGGAACAGGGCACTCCTCCCCCCACCCTGAAAAATGGTGTGTGCATGAAAATGGCTGTAATTTCTAAATGGTTAATGGTTAAAGTTGAAAGTCTTGATTTCATTCACATCTTAAGTGTTTCATTTCAAACTGGTGGTATACAGAGGACAAATGGCAAAAAAATAATTTATATGACTTTAGCCATCAAGATTTGGCTTGGCAGACATGATCGCCAGACAAAATGATGGATGTTTTGATACTGGATGCAATGACTGTAAGAAAGTGCATACAGTGGAACTTTGGATTACGAGCATAATTCATTCCGGAAGCGAGCTTGTATTCCAAAACACTCGTAAACCAAAGCAAATTGTCCCATAAGAAATAATGGAAAATCAAATTATTCGTTCTACAGCCCAAAAAACAAATACATCAAAATAATTAACACAAAATATAAAATTAAAATAAAACAAATTAACCTGCACTTTACCTTTAAAAAAAGTAACAGATAAGTGTTTCCGTTTATGCACGCAGGCGCTGTGTGTGTGTTTGTGTATGTGTGTGTGTGAAGTAAGAGGAGGAATCAGCCTCCCCCTGCTTATCATACACAGTAAACCTTTCTCCTGTCTTATTTAAATTTCACACAAACGCGCACACACACACACATTAATGGAAAGACTGTTTTGTTTAAAAAATTACACAGAATCACTGCTGTGAAGTAAAACAAACAAACGGACCTGCACTTTACCTTTGAAAAGAATCGCGACAGAGCAGAGTTTCTGTGGAGAGAGTGTGTGTATGTGGGTGTATCTGAAGCCGAGGGGGGGTGGGGGGTGTAAAGGTGAGAGTGTGTGTGTGTGTGTGTGTGTGTGTGTGTGTATCTGAAGCCGAGAGGGGGTGCATACAAACGCAAAATAAAATATGTTTTACACACACACACACACACGTGGTCACAGTTTTACAGTAAACATTACACGCGTGCATGGATGTTGATTATACCAGTAAGGATGTTTGTGTGTTACCTCTGGTAGGCGCGTGTGTGTATCCATGTGAGTGTGAGGACATGCTCTGCTCTGGCTGTTTGAACGGAATCTGCAGTCGAGTGTCCACGTCTTTAAAGCACTCCTTCAGGGAATTCTCCTGGTAATAATTAACCAGTTCCTGTCAAAGAGAGGCAAAATGAATCTAATTCACTATTCATTTAGCGTCCAAACCTTTCAGTGAATAGTTACATTGGTACATGGTCGTGGAGAGTGAGTGAGGAAGAGGAGAGATGTAAGGAGTTTAAATGGAGCATGGAGCCATAGTCGATACAATGCAGAGTGAATCTTTAAAAGACTCAGTCAATCATTTATTTAATTGACATAGTGGATTTGGTACACGTTTCCTAAATGAATCATCAATTAGTTAAATTAGTCACTGCGTCCATTTTGATTAAAAGTTGAGAAATTTGAAGAGTAATTTGGTGTAAAAGAATACAAAGTGTGTGCAGTTTCAGCAGGAATACGGTCGTTAGTCAATCAGAAACCAGAGATGTAGGAATAACACCGATTCTAAATGACTCAGTGAGTCTTTAAATTAGGTATAGAGTGCATCTGGGGTCAGAATTATTAGATTCAAAGAAATACTTAACGTGTAAACAGTTCTTTTGAGAGAAAATGTTTCTACTGGAGTAAAAAACAACTGATTCCCAGAGTTAGGAAGTGTATAAATGACTCGTCTACATGAAAAACAAGAGATTCAAAGAGTAATTTTGTGTCTCACTGAGTCGAATTCAGTCGGTCATGAGTTGTGCTCAGAATCTCTGAAGTGTTGAGCTGGAGTCAGGGCGAACAGATTCAAAGAGTCACTCTATTCAAACTTGATTCAGCAGATCTGTTTGGATCTACAGACACTAACGTGTTTTAACCTCACGACTGAAGTGTTACACACTAAACTGATGGGAAATGGGAAGTACTGATCAAAACAAACACTCTGTAATCATTCACAAGGTTAAATCAGAGCAGGGAAGAGAAGAAAAAGTGCACACTACTAAGTGAAGTAGTGTTTACTTACAATGAGCCCTTTAAAGGCTTTCTTGTCATTGATTCTGTAGAGACCTTCAGCCAGAGTGATCTTAATGTGCCGGATGTCCATGTTGAACCTATAGGAGACAAGAGACGGCGTGTATTTTCAGAAAAAAATACTATCAAAAACATTTGTTTGAGTGTGTGTGTGTGTGTGTGTGTGTGTTACTTGAGGCTGATGGCGAACTCCCCTCCATCCTTTTGCCTAATCAGGAAAGTCCCATCAGATCGAGAGATCAGTAGACCCTTGGCCTCAGTACGGTCCATGGTACCCGCAAACCTGAGACACACACACACACACACACACACACACACACACAGTGGGTTAGTGGGTGAAAGGTTAGATACAGTTAATCTGGTGTGTGTGTGTGTGTGTGTGTGTGTGTGTGTTACCAGAGGAATCCTGTAAGGTCTGGAGGTGCTCTCTGTGAATACAGAAAATAAAAACAAGCAGTCGATATTATAAAATCTCTTCAGCACCTAAATTAAATTAAAGTTAGTGATTTAGTGAATCAGTGAATCACTGAATTGACCATTTGGGGTCAGAATTCAGTGTGAAATCAATAATTAGACTTTTGACCTCTTAAACTCTGGTTGACTCACCGGTAAAAAGGGTTGAACTTTACTGCAGGGGAACCAGCCAACCTCACCTACTGTCAGATTCCTGCCCTAAAACACGCACACACGTACACACGCACACACATTATTCGAATTTACCCGTGACTGATGTACTCTATCTGTATTTCGAGACATGAACTACATCTGAGACACAGATGTGTCAGTGTGGGAATGGGGTCTGCAGCAGGTTTGTGGTCGTCTCTGAGAGTTCATGCGGCTAAAAGTCACAGTGTTTTACATGAAAACACGTGTATTTGTGTACCCTGGAAGCAGCATCTTCTCACATCAGGCTAATCTAGTCACATCTGTCTAATATCCAGTAATAACTTCATGAATGCGAATAGTGGAGAGCACTAACAGCACCTTTACCGTAGCATACTGTAGTTAGTTGTGTATAATAAACTGCAGGTCAACCCGTCATATTGCAGTCAGAACTGTATGGTTTAAAGAGTCATTCTGCCATCTATGACTCAATGAATCAGTGAATTTACCACAAATTGAATTCAGAGATTCAGTGTCTGAAAATGAAAATGGCATGAAAATTAAAAGATTCAAAGTGTCACTCCATGGGTAATTGATTTATCAGATCACTGGTTTGGCCAGAGATCTGATGTGTCACTCAATGTCTGATTGATTCATTGAATTAATGAATTGCTCCCAGGCTCTCCTTAAAGACAGAGTGAGAAGAATCAGTCAGTCACTTTATATGATAAATAACTTACTGAATCACTGAATCAGCCATAGTCTTGATAAAAGCAGAAGTGAGTGAATGGGAGTCAAGTGTATTAATGACTCACCGAAACACTCATAGAACCTTCATTTTTCAAATTCCAACAGCTAAATGCTCTTTGAAACTAGTGAAGGTTTGTTATGAGTGTAAACAAGCACTTATCTGAAAATGCTAGATTTTAAAATAAATGGCCTCCAGTTAAAAAGAATCAAATAAAATTATTGTTTATGATGAAGGTTAGGTGGTTAAACAAACTTCTAGCTAATGTTAGTTTGGATACATAGTAAGCTAAATGAATTTTTAGCTAGCGCTAGTTTGGTTACATAGTTATCCTAATGGGGTCCTAGCTAATGCTAATTTGGTTATGTAGTTATCTGACTGGATTTTGAGTTAGCTAGTTTGGTAGCTAACACTAATTTAAGATAAGATAAATCTTTATTAATCCTAGGGGAAATTCTTGCAATTTGTTTACATAGTTAGCTAAATGGTTTCCTAGCTAACACTAAATTGGTTACATAATTAACTTAATTGATTTCTAGCGCAACAGTCATTTGGCTACATAGTTAGCTAAATGGCTCCCGAAACTAATACTAATTTGATTATATAGTTAACTTCATGGATTTCTAGCTAATGTTACATTGGTTACAGTTAGTTTAATGAAGTTCTATGCTTATTCTAGTTTAGTAACATAGTTACCTAAATGGATTACTAGCTGAAGCTAATTTGGTTACATAATTTGCTTAAAAGACTTTTTAGCTAATGTTAGTGAGCTAGGAATCTAAAAGCATATAACATAATGTAACCATTTTGCTTGATAACTAAATGTTTTAACAAGTTCGTTAGCTATTATAAGTTAATAACCGTAATATTTTATAGATATTGAACATTTTCATATTGAGCTGTACAATTTCTGGACTTGCTTTTATAATGCTTGCTAATTCTAAACACTTGTTTATTTTAAGAAATTGTATTCTCTTTATAGTTACAGAAAGTATTACAAATTAATTGAAAAAAGGTGGAATGTTTTATTTTACTCAAGTAATGAAATTTATAAAGCAAACTTTTGGTTTGTCCTTTGAACACATAGACATTTCCCTAGAAGAAGCGTTACTGTAGCATTGATGTGATTTTGCAAATCATGTTTGCACATTTGTTTGCACTTTTGCACGTGCCCTGTTGTCTATTGTTGTCTCTTTTTGCATAGAAGTAGTTTTAGGTTAACTTAAAAATAAAAAAAAATGTTTTTACAATTGTGTTGTTAATTTATGTTGTTGCATGTATGTAGCACCTTGGCCCTGGAGGAACGTTGTTTCGTTTCACTGTGTACTGAACTGTATATTGTTGGAATGACAATACAATTGACTTGACTTGATTTTCAGTAAACAGACTAACTCGTAGATTTGTGTCTATTGTACATAATGTACTTCAAATTCAGGAGACGACGCGACGTCCTGCCGTAACACCTCAGTCAGGAATCAGTGACCGTAAGAGGATGTTAAAGTGCTGAACTGCGGCTTTTTTCATGAACTGAAACTATAAAGTTGACCAGTTTCACTGCTGTTCTCAGGGAAAGTAGGGTCTGTGGTAAATAAAGCAGAAGTAAAGCTAATCATCTCTGATGCTAACTGCTCTTGTTGTTATTAATCATTAGCCTAACAATGAATGCTATTCTTAAACATACAGTACCATGTTTGATTTGATTAAAAGAATAATTAATTAATGGTCAAAACTTAACTTCTACAAATGCACAAGACTGCTGTTAGCATGGGTATGCTAGCCAAAATTAGCATGACAGCAGCTAGACGTGTTTATTAATGCGTTCTTTATTTGTTTTGTTCTTGTAACATGGTTAAAATAGAAATTGAGGAACGTGAAGTGTGTATTGCTGACAGAGCAATATTAGATGTTAAGACAGCAATAATAAAATAAAATTAAACTATTTAAAAACTATATTCTAGATAAAAGTACAAGCACAATTTTTTGTTTATTGGTTATTAGCAACACAGAGCAGAACAGGCAAGTGCATGTGCTTAGGGATAACTTATGCTTATGCTAACCTGACGACATGTTTATGATTTTTAGTGCTACCTAGCTAGCAGGTTGGTGCTAATCCAAAGGAAAGTTCCCATTTTGAAAGTTGGAAGCTAGTGTGCTGTCTGCATTTGTAATGCATTAGCTTTGATATTACACCTTAAATACATTGACCATGGTGGAAAAACAGCTGCGAAATAACTAGCAGAGTACTAAATTTATGCCAGTTGTCTGTAGCTGTTTTATGCTAAATGGTGAGCATTGAAGTATGTTGCCACATTTTTAATCAATAATTATATAAGAGATTGCAATAAGTAACACGGAAAGGTAAAATATTGAAGCCGTTACCTCCCACCACTGCAAGTCAACGTCAGCGCGCGTCAGCTCTATGACATCACCCACAGCAAGATGCAGCGGCTGGCCGAACGCCACAGGGGGCGGAGGCATGCCGTAATAATCATTACACACCTCCATCTTAGGAAGACCTGAGACAGACAGCGCGACAGAAAAAAACTTGTAATTAATCCATTACTGCTAATAATGTGTACAATTTACTTCTAATGTTTCATAGAAGGCTAAAAACAGTTAATCTGACAGGATTACTGAGCAAAAGTGATGGGTATGAATATTAATCTTCAAAGCTTACACTTACAGGCTAACCTGCTAAACTAAATTTTAAGGAAAAGTTATAGTTATAAGTTTTTATTGCTAATTCTAGCTTGCTAGCAAACAAGTTTTTAAAATAATTTTTAAAGGGAACTATATGATTGTAGTTGTTAAGATGGCAGAAGGGTTTGAGGGGCAATACCCGTTTTAGTCTGTCTCGAAGTGGCAGATCTGGACTTGCTCTAAAAGGAAACAAAAGCAAAAGTAGTTTCATAAGCTTCCGCATTTCTTAACATATAGTATCCTTGTGAAATCCCATGTTGCACTGCAGTAGGTTTGTCGGTCAGAATGTACACAGGTATAAAATAGATTTTTGTGGGGATGGAGTTGGTAATGACTGACCTTTTTCGTATTCACAGAGTTTTCTGAAAGGAAAAAAGAAACATGATAAATAAGATTGCACCTGTATCCTGGTCAAACGTCCACGCAGATGAGAGAACAAAATCAGACCTGCATTGCGTCCACATGGAGGAACGCGTCCAAGACACTCCTTATGGGCGGCCATTTTACAGCGAGTGCAGCGGTAGCCCTGGTAGAAGATCCCCCTGATGGAGAAGGACCAGACACAAAAAACCACAATCTTTTACATCCTGGATGTTCATCAGTTCTTCTCTGTTGCCCAATCAAAACATATCTTATCATCTTCATGAAGCTCCATGCACACAAGCAAGCAACAGGAACTTCAGAAGCAACTTCAGCAACATTTTCTTTAAGCAGATGCCCTTATCCAGAGACCTCATTATATATCTGAGCAGCTGGGGTTTCACTCCTTGAAATCTTCTGATCACTATTCCAATGCCTCAACCAGCACAGATGGAATGCATCAAACAAACAAGTCTGATCCATGGAAGCCCCACCTCACATCCCACAGCATCCAAAGGATCTGTTTTCAATGTTCTTGTACAAGACACCACGCTACCAGTGGCACAAGGCGACTCTACACAATACTAGGCTTAATGTTTTGCATTACAATGTTATGGCTGCTTGGTGTATGTTAGAATTATTATTATTATTATTATTATATAGATTATTATTAGTCTAATATGCCTATTTGTTTGTATATTTATGGTAGATGTTTAACTCTGGTAAATATGGTAATATGTCATGGTCAAAAAAAATCAACATCATTATTTAACAATTAACAACAACACTATTCTGAGATAATTCTGGGATGGTTTGTGAACCATTTACCTGAGCAACATCTGACAGGCTTTACAGGAAGTGGTCTGCTCAAAACAGTGCATCTGGAAATCATGGCCATTGGCCGTGCTGTTCTCTGGACACATGTTAGACCTGTGGATGTGCACATATTTAATATCAATAAATATGATATTGATATGGTACAAATAATCTGATATCAATGAAATTCTGGTTTTAAAAATCTGTTATTACTAAAAACAAATGGGATTATAATTACCATACCTACTAGCATTAAAAGCTAACAAATATTAGATGTTCCTAGAGTTATCTAGGTGGAATATTTGAGTAATGTTAGGATTACGTGTCTGACAATTTACTCACAGAGCCATCTCGAACTGTTCTAGCCACTTTTTCTTCAGCTCGCGTGTCTTGAAGTACAGATCATAACCACCCGGGCCATATGAATCCATTAGCAAGAAGGTATGTGTCCACTACACACACAAACACACACATACAGATACCAGGAAAGAAACCCAATGAGATGACATACAGTAGTTGACACAAATACACAGAGAGAGTGAGAAAAGAGAAAAGAAGACAGTGTAAGAGGACCTTTTTATTTTCTTTGTCTCCGGACGGTTCATCTCTCAGTTGGTATTGCTGCAGGTCAATGAGTTCTTTCAGCTCCATAATCTCCCCACTGCGCTTCTTACACACCAGTAGGGCTTTATCAAACAGGAACGCATACCTGCATGCAAAAATGCTAGTTCAACACTGATTTAAGGGCAAATAAATCGATTCAATTTCCATTAGCCACGATGATGTAATTATCAAGCAATCCCACTTGGTCACCAGTTATCAAGACTACACAGGTTCAGAACATTTCACTACAAATACGACACGAGACGATACAAATACGAATATTGAACCACTCCACCAGACTGACTGTACCCAGGCCTGTGCAGAAACCGAGTAACTTTATAGGGGTCATCATTAAAGATGAAAAACAACCCCACTAAGATGCCAGTTACCAAAAACATTACATGTATGTTTTCTACAAAACAACATTACACCTGTAATCAAGGCCATATGGCTGCCAAACAATCTAGTAGATTTCCTGTTACCAAAACCTACAGTATATGGTAGTAAACAACACTACTGCGCAAAACGTTTACGGTTCTGAACAACTCCACTGCAAAATTAATTACAAAAACTGTGAGAATATCCAAACTTTCTGCTAGGTCAGTGGTTTATTCCAGTATTGAGCAACTCCATTGGGTCATCAGTTACCAAGACATTGTACATCCCACACCACTCAACTGGGCCACCATACAGAGGTCATAACGGTACTAAACAACTGCATTAGGCCATCAGCTACTAGGATAGTTGTGGTACTGACAAACTCCACTGCCTCACCCGTTACCAAGACGATGCAGGTTTTAAACAACTCAAATGGGTCACCAGTTAATTCCAAACAATTCCATTTGGTCACCAATTACCAGGATCTTGTTGGTTCCAAACAGCTGCATTGGGAAACCAGTCTTCAAGGTTTTAACATTCAAGTTATTTGCCAATGCCACCTTTACTGCAGACATACAGAGGAATCGAAATACCACTTCTCTTCTCTCTCATTAAGTGTTTGTCAATTGTAGTATGTCAATGCAATATAGAATGTTTCTAGAAAAATATCAGCAGTCAGTACAATATAGAAACAGATTTTTGTATGAAGGTAATAGCAGTGTACTTGTAATAAATAGATTTAAATAAACCGAGTGAATATATCTTGTAAACACCTAAATGAATAACCATCTGAGAATTTGAGGAAAGAATGAAAGAATTTGTATATGTGTTTAATTTTGTTTTGTTTGCCACCAACTGGGTAACCACTTACCAAAATCCTGGTTCCAAACAATTCTACTGGGTCACCAGTAACCAGGACCTTGTAGGTTCCAAATAACTCCACTGGATAACCAGCTACCAGGATTTTGGAGGTTCTAACCACTCCACTGGGTCACTAGTTACCAAGATATTGTAGGTTGCAAATAATACCATTGGGTCATGTACCAAATGTACGAAAGAACTCCCCTGGGTCACTAGTAACAATTACAGTACATGTACTAAACAACTCCTTTAAATGTTCGCTATAGAAAATTTCAACATTTCCATTGCATCACACATTCAAACACAAGTATATGAAATAATCACCTGTCTTGCTTAGATTTTTTGTCAGGTCCACAGATCTTCAGCTCTCCATCAATTTTTGGGCGGCCAAAAAGTGCGAGGGACTGAGTCTGAGTGACAAAGAGAAAAGGTCAAACGGAAGAAAGATGTGATTCAAAGAGATGTGCAGAGATTTATCTGTAGACACAATGCCCTCTTTAATTTCAGTGTAGCTCAGTGCTGTGGTTAACTGCATATACTTTGCAGCAGCACTGCAGCAAAAAACATATAAAAGGGGGCTTTAGGGGGCACATCCCACCACATTCTGTAGGTAAATATTGTTGTTGTTTTTTTTTTTTGAGATATAAGAACAACATTAAAGTGCAGCGATACAAGACAAAGTCGTGAAAGCAGACAATGAAAGCTTTAGTTTGTAAATGCTACCGCAACTTCCTGTCAAACAGGAAACCGTGCACACGACTGTTTCCCTACAACAGCAAGGTACTCTCAGCCTGGATGCTAATGACACTGCCTCACCTTTAGCTAAAACAATATGTAACACCTATATTCTTGACAACTGTTGTGAGCCAAACACACATGATGTGTTTGTAATTGCTGGTAGTTAATATGATTAATATTGAGAGAGCTACGTGGTATATGATTCTTTAGAAGTGTTCAGGGTGTATCGAGTATGGTTTAGGGGCCTTCCAACGAGCTATGAGACATATCATTAATATATTAATAATGTTAATTTCTATGTTGCTGTGAAATTAACAAACTCTTTGGTTCCTAGCATTTTCATTAGTTCTTGTAAATGAATGCATACTTCATCAATGAAGCGTGCTGTCTTATGTGGGGTGTGCAGGCAAAACCGGGACTTTTGATGAAATTTCTCATGAATAAAGGCATAAAAGCGATTGACATTTACAGAAGATTTCAAGAACAGTACGGTGATGAGACTCTTACTCGCAGTAAAACATTCAAACTGTTAAAATGTTTTAAAGAAGGCCATACATCAGTGAATGATGATCCTGGCCGACGTGGCTCGGAGCTCCCTGCGGTTGTTCCTGTGAACATTCAGCGAGTGGTCCAGATAACTTGTCGTGGACAGATAACTTGTCGTGGACAGATAACTTGTCGTGGACAGATAACTTGTCGCCAACATGCAAAAGAGACGCATCTGTCTGTGTGAACTGTACACACACTCATTCACCAACACTACTTGCAGAAACTCGGCTGAGAGTTATTGCCACACCCCCCCGTACAGTCCTGACCTCGCTACAAGACATTTACACAAGGAGTTCCTGGGAGGCTGGTGTTTCAGATGTGAGGCAGGCACTCTGATCATGTAAACTTTCTCCCTTGATGGTATTCAAGCAGTAGTGAAACACTGGGATAAATGCATTAGTGTATCAGGGGATTATATAGAGAAATAAAGCGAGTTTTGAACGCAGGGTGCATCTGATCTGACAAATTGTAGAACCAGAAGGAATAATAACAGGAACTGCTCTGACGACAGCTTAGAATCACATAACTGGTTTAATCTAATAGGTGTAGATACTGGAACTGATCTTAGAACTGTTTGTTTGCGCATCTGTGACATCTGGCCATAGAATTTGTCCATTTGCATTGAGGAATTTGAGTTCAGATGTGTTAAAACTTTTGAAAGCATTGAGGATGTTTAACTAATCACAAGTCTTAACACATAACACTAATATTTTTGTATCTTAAAAGAAGTCGTTTGTTAATCAACTCCAAAGCCACCGAAGCCAAAGAAACCGGCAGTGAGAGGGACTGCTGTAACCATGGAAACAGCGCTTCCAACAGCAAACAGCCATTTTTTCACCAGCCTTGACTACTGAAACATTATATCATGACTGCGGTATGAGACTAAATTAGCTAGCTAACAAATATAAAAAACTAAATTGTTTAAAAAATATAATAATAATATATATAACAAACTTAATATAAACATACTTAAATGACACAAAACCTAAATCTATGTAACGTGTACAGGTGCTGAAAGAGCAAATGGTTTGTGGAAATGTTTTATGACTTAATGTTTTATGGTTAATTTCAGCTGTTTTTAAATAATAATTGTTGAGCTTTATCTGACAGCTGATTGGTTGGTTAAACCCTACTCTGTTTGGTTTACCAATTTTATTTACAAATTTTTTGGAAAGACCCTGAAAGCAACAAACAGAAGCGAAACATCTGGAACCTTGGTAATCTTGGTTACTAACCAGTGGTACTGGTTCAACTAATTTTTGTGCCATTTGGTTAAATGTTTTTCATTTTTAACTTAATTATAGTATGCAGAATTTTGGCCCATGTGTAATGGTCACATGCAAAGTTAACGCTGTATCAGCACCGAGCATGTTGAAACGACCCTAATAAATGCTGACCTGGGTAAAAAAAAAGTTTCATGATGCTGAGAAACGGAACATCATAAAAAAGCCCTGGTTCGACATGCGACTTAACATCTAGAGTTCTGCTGAAGGCATTCATGAGACACAAACCGTCTGCGTTTGCTAAGAAGAGAAAACCATTGCATTAAAAAAGTGTGTCATGGTGTGATAGTCTGTGTTTCTCGGGTGTGATGTAACTCAGTGTCAAACGTGCGGTTAAAAAAAAAAAAGCCTACAGGATGCAGCGTTCTGGTTTTACAGGGTTGCATCAAATGCCGCTAATCTGGTGCTTTTGTAAAGCAACGAAACCAGGATGATGTTTATCTGGGTGGAATGTCATAATGAAGAATGGTTTATGAAATAAAAGCTTAGACAACTGGTGAAATAAAAAAAAAAAACTAAATTTTGCCCCATGACTAGCATTATTAAAATAAAGAGGACAACAAGCTAGACTAAACTTTTAGAAAAATAACCTTTGTCGATATGCATTTCAAATTTCTAGCTAGCATTTGAATACGGATATGTACAAATCCCGAGTATTTATCGCGTCATTAGCTATCTATTATAGCTACCTAGCTAGAAACTGAATCTAGACCATTTCACAGGTACTGTATATTGTGACTTGATCAATTTTTTATAAAGAAATTATAAGAGACAAACTTGCAGCTCTGCAAAATGGTAACAGGAAGCAATGACCATATAAGGTAAAAAAAAAAAGTTAGTTAGTTGTTCTTACCATGTTCTCGATACAGAGCTGAAAAGCTGTGATCTGACGAATTATTTCATTGTCCCTCTTCACCTCGTTCACACACTGAGCAAGATCCTACACACACATACAAATACACACGCACACACTCAGTTGCCATCCTTGACACCTACATCTAGTGGTAACTTTTCAGCTTTCAGGTTTTTATATGAATTAACATCACAATTAAATATCCAGACAGCTTGCCCTACAAGGTCAGCAGATCTCTTCCATCCTGGGGGACAGGGGTAGCTCCATGTTGGACTATTCTCATAAGGTCACAGGTTCAAACCCCAACACTACCATCACATTGCCCCTGTTGGGCCCCTAAGTGAGGCCCTTGACCTTTAATTGCTCAGATGTGTAATGAGATAAAATGTAAGTCACTCAGGGTAAGGGCATCTGCCAAATGTGGTAAATGTGTAAAAAAAAAAAAAAAAGAAAAAAAAAGGTATAAACCCCCCGCAGCCACACCCACCCGCTTACCCTCATGGCGTCTAGTGCAGTGCGTAGGTTTTCCTTATCACTGGGATTCACAGTGTGCTTCATGAGTTCCTGATAGGACACATAAAGATTACATACATTACCTCTGTGCATGCGTGTGTCTTTCAGTTCATTTGTATATGTGTATTCTAGTGTGTACTGTATTATTATTCCAGTGCGTATATTTGCATGTTGTGCTCCACCTCAATTTTCCATACACTCCTGATGAACATGAATAGCATTGTAAGTTTGGACTTTTAATAGTTTCTCTGAACAGGACAGTTATATATCACAAATCTTTAATAGGAAAAAGACTCAAGACAAACACACACATGTGCGCGCACACACACACACACACACTTGGATTATTAACTCAGTTTTGTAAAAAACTCTTTTAAGTTGTTGATCTTAAGGCTTCCTGTTAGTCATGATGATGGACTCCAGCTGGTAGCTTCTATGTACAACATAAAACTGTGCGTGTTTGTGTGTGTGTGTGTGTGTGTGTGTGTGTGTGTGTGCATGACAAAACTTATTGGATTGACCAACATACAGTACAAGTCCAAGAAGCTCAGCGCAGATCTGAGAAAGAGGATGGTAGATTTACGCAAGTCAGTAACGTCTCTCAGAGTCATTTCTAAGCTACCAAACTACTGCTACTAATGGTCAGGAACAACCCAGGAACCAGGGCACGGGCTTCCCATGAACTGGGATCTGCTGGAACACCAGTGTCTCTGTCTCTAGTTAAACTTGTTTTACATTACCATGGACTAAAAGAAAGAAAAAGGACAGAATCCCCTGTTCCAAAATCCACACATTTAAGCTTGACTAAGGTTTGCAGCTGACCACATAGTCAAATAAAGATTTTTCTGGAGGAATGTTCTGTACAGAGGTGTGTCCAAGGTAAGTATGGTGGTGGTAGCATCATTCTCTAAGGCAGTAATTAGGTGTGTGTAAATCTTGACCCTGTGTTAATATCAGGAATTGACAAATTAAACTTAAATTAACCATCTGCTTCAAATGCTTTTTTTGTGTGTGGTGTGTGTGTGTGTGTGTGGTGTGTGGTGTGTGTGTGTGTGTGTGTGTGTGTGTGCGGCTGCAGATATGATTTTCCACATGTACAACTCTACATCTGTGTTTCTAAAATGCAAAGGTAATGAGAGTGACATGTATTCACCCTGCTGTGTCCCTGCAGACTGGATTCACACCCCTCCACATTGCTGCACACTATGAAAACTTGAACGTAGCTCAACTGCTGCTCAATAGAGGAGCCAATGTCAACTTCACCCCAAAGGTAGAGAATAATTGATGCTGTCGGAAGGTTAATCTCTGTCCTTGCTGTCTGTTGCCCGTCTAAGTGCATCTGTGTCTCTCTGCAGAACGGCATCACTCCTCTGCACATCGCAGCCAGACGGGGGAATGTGATCATGGTCCGACTCCTGCTGGACAGAGGGGCTCAGATTGATGCCAAGACCAAGGTGCAGCAGACATCCATCCTACCGTTTCACAACATCTTTGATTCCTTTACTGTTTCTAATTTTAAGCATCATTAACTAAGTCATTAACAATCCTCTCTCTCCAGGATGAGCTGACTCCTCTGCACTGTGCAGCCAGAAATGGTCATGTCAGGATTATAGAGATCCTGCTGGACCATGGAGCCCCCATCCAGGCAAAGACCAAGGTAATCCATCTAGATACGTAAAGTAAATTCACCAATTCTCTTAGGCTACATCCACACTAATATGTTTTAATTGTAAAACGCTGCGTTTACACATTGCTGTTCTCCCCCCTCATTATTTTCCATATTTTCAACCACAGAGTAACATTTATGGATGTATCCATGGAAACATAAGACAATCTGCTACGTTCATGTGATAAGCGTTTTCAGGCGTGTTAATATGGACACACATTATTTTGTGCTAAAACAACTGTGTGGACGGAGATGTTTTAAGATGAAACCGTGTTAGTGTGAATGTAGCCTTATAAATAAACTGAACACCATCTGGTTTGGTAATGAGTACAAATCACTGAGTTGTTTTGTACTCTGAAATCAAGTAAGTAAATGAAAGTGAAAGCCACAGATCCCTCTTGCTGCTGCTTCTTACTCTGACTGTTTGTTTTCACCAAGAGACAAGTTGCTTCCTGTTTTTCCAAGGCAAGAGAGAGTCAACACACATTTTCTCTTTTTTTTTTATTTGCAGAATGGCCTGTCTCCAATCCACATGGCAGCGCAGGGGGACCACATGGACTGCGTCAAGCAGCTTCTGCAGTACAATGCAGAGATTGATGATATCACACTGGACCACCTCACTCCTCTGCATGTAGCGGCGCACTGCGGCCACCACCGCATGGCCAAAGTGCTGCTGGATAAAGGGGCGAAACCCAACTCTCGGGCATTGGTCAGTGACAAACACACACTAAAGGCTCATTTATGCTCCCTTTATATACGAAAATAGATCCGTTCATTTTAAAGAACGTCACCGTCACTGTCTAATCCTAACCCACTTCCATGCGTCCTTTACATTAACAATAGTTGTTAAGCAATACATCCTGCAGAGGGCAAAAGAGAGTCAAAACATTTCAGAAAACAACAAACAGGATGGTGGAGGAAGTCGTAATAATGTAGGAAAGAGACAAAAGAGGAGGCAGCGTTGTCAACGGCGGTGGTCTATTAAATCATGTATTAAATGCACTGCCATTCCGTTCCGCCATGTTTTAAAAATGTCTTCCTTGTGTTCTATGGTCGTGTCTCTACACTGTCAAAAACACTGCCTGCGTGATTTCCGGTGGCACTGCTCCGTTATCCATAAGCTTTCAGAGAACGTGCAGAAATACGGACGAAATTAACACAGTACGGACAGAGGGCTCTGTCCATATACGTATCTAACGTTGAGAATAAATGAGTCTTAAAATGAACACACAGTTACTTCATCCATTCAAACAAGATAAAGTTGCTTTTAATCTTTGTAGTGATGATAATCCTTCCTTTGTTTTTTTCCACAGAATGGCTTTACTCCTTTACATATTGCTTGTAAAAAGAACCACATGCGTGTGATGGACCTCCTGCTGAAACACTCTGCATCAATAGAGGCTGTGACTGAGGTGAGGAAACAGGAAACAGCATTATATTGAATGTGACTGGCGTGCAAGACCATTTGTAATATTCTTCTCCTCTTCTGAACAGTCCGGCCTGACCCCCTTGCACGTGGCATCATTTATGGGTCATCTCAACATTGTGAAGATCCTGCTGCAGAAAGGAGCTTCCCCCAGCGCCTCCAATGTGGTGAGTTTCCTTCTGAAATCTCAAGAGCAGTGCAGATAACCAACTCATCTCTGCACTGGTGGTGGTGTTGGTGTTGTACTAGTGATGAATCTGAGTGGGTGGTCTGTTCTGTGCATGAGCAGAAAGTGGAGACACCTCTTCATATGGCATCTCGGGCAGGACACTTTGAGGTGGCAGAGTTTTTACTGCAGAACGCAGCACCGGTGGACGCCAAGGCCAAGGTAGAGATATCACACACTACAGCACAATCCACACATCACGCATTAAGATTCCTCATATTGGATATAGATTAAACACTCTTTATGTGATATATCTAAGTGTTAATTTAGAAAGTTGGTTCAGCAGCAACTAATTCCTGGCAGCGCTTCCACATGCTAATTTCCCTCCTACACATCACAGCCTCATTTTGCAGTTAATGTGATAAGTTTAGATCACAGTGGAGAAGCTGAGAAATGAAAACAGGATGATGTAGTCACTAGAGAAGACATTTTACTGCTGGAGTTTCATGCAGTACCTTACATTTTCGTAATTACTCTCCCCTCGTTGGCCAGGATGACCAAACACCTCTGCATTGTGCCGCTCGGATGGGCCACAAGGAGCTGGTGAAGCTGCTGCTGGAGCACAAAGCCAACCCCAACTCCACCACCACAGCAGGGCACACACCCCTACACATCGCTGCCCGGGAAGGTCACGTACAAACCGTACGCATCCTACTGGACATGGAGGCTCAGCAGACCAAGATGACCAAGGTAAAAACCTGCCTGCATACCCTCAAAGGTCCCATGTTGTAAAAATGTGAGATTTGCATGTTTTTTTTTAAAATTATAAAGCAGATCTGTGAAAGTATCCAATCCACAGAGAAATGCACACAGCCTGTATTCAGAAACGGTCACATCGATACTATATATATAGGTAGAAAGTGCCGTTACAGTCATTCCCCGGCTGCAATGACGGTACAGAGACGCCATGATGTGGAAGACACAGAAACACTGACCAATCAGAGCAGACTGGACTTTTTTCGAGAGGGGGGCTTAAAGAGACAGGCGCTAAAATGGAGCGTTTCAGACAGAGGGTGAATACAGATATATTCAGACAGACAGTATGAGAAAAAGAACATTAAAATGACATGCCCAAAATTAACAGAGTTTATTTCTGCAACTACAAGGTCTATATGAATAATCTTGGTATCATAATAAAGGTAACACTTGTGGGATTTCATGCTGAGGTGTCAGCATCAGTATATGTCAGATTAATTAATCAGATTAAATGAAGATGGAAGACAGCATAAATGAAAGATTTCATTTCTGCCTAAAAAACCTGAACAGTTTTAGAGTCAATATCTCTTTGGAATGATGCAGTTGCAGCGAGCTTTCTCGTCGAGCTTCGTCTGGTCAAAATGGTATGTCATGTGACTATGTTCTTGCGTGTCTAAATGCCCTGTGACGAGATTGCTTACACTGTGAAGAACAGGTTAAAGCATGTAAACATGTTCTAGTAGAAACCCAAAATCAACAACCACAATCAACCTGAACATGAGCATAATATGGGACCTAACATTGTGTCCACTTCCTTGTTGGTGCCTCTGTAGAAAGGCTTCACTCCGCTCCATGTGGCCTCTAAGTACGGCAAGGTGGATGTAGCAGAGCTGTTGTTGGAGAGAGGAGCCAACCCGAATGCTGCTGGGAAGGTAAGAGAAATATAAACGGCCCGGCTGTATGGAAGAAAGAGTCAAAAGATAAATACAGCTTTGTTTGATCTGCCTCAGTCTGATGAACTTTTGATTCTGTTTTTGCAGAACGGTCTGACTCCGCTGCATGTCGCCGTACATCACAACAACCTGGATGTTGTCAACTTGCTTGTCAGCAAGGGAGGCTCGCCGCATAGTGCAGCCAGGGTAAATAAAAACAGAGCTGCACACAAGTCCACACATACTTCATGCTGAATGGCCCAGTATCATGCATATGCACATATTCTGTCTAACCACAACTCATGTCTGCTGCAGAATGGCTACACCGCCCTGCACATAGCATCTAAGCAGAACCAGGTGGAGGTGGCTAACAGCCTGCTGCAGTACGGAGCTTCGGCCAATGCTGAGTCACTGCAGGGAGTCACACCTCTCCACCTGGCCTCGCAGGAAGGAAGGCCCGACATGGTCTCCCTGCTCATCTCCAAACAGGCAAACGTCAACCTCGGAAACAAGGCAAGAAATGCATAGATGATTAAACTTATAACATGTAACATTTCCAAATGTCTAGAAATCACTACACCTATGTTCTATATTTAGTTGAGTTGTGCACTTACATTGTCCCAAATGTGTCCAACAAAGTTCAAACCAGAGGAATCTGGCATTTTTAACGTGCCGTGTCATTTGGTCTTTTAGTCACAAAACGCCTGTCAATGGCATCATCACATCCCCTCTGCGCATGTGTCAGGGTCTGCAAAAATGAGTCATAAATTGACTTTTTATCTGGTTTTAAGCCACATTTATACAATGCACTTTTAGATCTTGATTGCTTTAAACTATATATTTTAACCGGGACAATGACTTTTCATCAGACGTCTGGATCTGAAGTAATCAGAGAAACAAACTGAGTGAAAGTTGGCAGCAGCAGCTAAATAGCGAGCTCTGTTTATACATTCTCCAACCTACTGCAACTAAGTGCTGAACTGTGTCGGAAAAACAACGACTTTTAACGTGAAGCTGCTTTATTCAGTGTTTTTATGGGTTAAAATCACCAGGTCCATTTGTTTTGGAGAGGAGGAGACCTCTGTGAATAATTCGGCTCCTGGGAAAATAACTCCTGAATGTGTGGTTCTTAAGTCATTAGTGAAAATAGGTGAGCACACTTTTAGCAATAGGCCCTACGGCAGAAAGCAGAAGCCTGTGGAAGAAACACCATTTTTTAACATGAAACTGATTTATCCAGTGTTTTTAACGGTTAAAATCACCCAGTCCATTTGTTTTGGTCCTGAACGATGAACACTGAAGTAATCCAAACCAGGAGAAACTGACTGCAATCACTGACTTTTGTTATTGTTTTGATTGTGAGACCCCAGCAGCAGATTATTACATATTGTATGTTTAAAAGATGAGTGGATGTTTATTTGGTCCATTCAAACTGAAGATAATATGTAACTTGGGCTTGACTTGTCTTCCAGAGTGGATTAACTCCACTGCATCTGGTGGCACAGGAGGGACATGTTGGCATCGCAGATATCTTGGTGAAGCAAGGGGCTTCAGTCTACGCTGCCACGCGGGTAAGACCTTTTCAGTCTCAAAACCTTATCAGTGTAGAAACGACTTGTGCCATCCACTTTGAGCCATAGCAGATAGTGTCTAAGTGCTGTAGCATAAATAGCCGGATGTTCTCATAGCAGAGAGTTATTATGTTACCATCAATAACATGGCCGACCCTTGAGGGGTCCAGACCCCTGAGACCTCTGGTGCTTAGAGCAGCTCTACAGCTGTGTTTTGACATGGAGTTGCATATGCCAATTTTTTTTTTAATAGGGTTTAATTTATGTGTAGAATTACATAATGTGGTCAGAACAACACCACCACAAATCAAAACTTAGCACCTCTTTGACGCAGGACAAGATTCAAGCAGTTTAGGCTTTACATAGGTGGTAGCATTTGTTTATTTATTTTTATTTTATAAAATGTATTTGACAGGGACAATGTGCAAAAAAGAACATTGATCTCATAAGAGAGGTAGAAGAAATACTCTGATCCAATACCACAGTGTAGAAATACTCTGTTACAAAGTACAAATGTATAATTAAAGTACAAAAAGTAAAAGTACTTATTACGCAAACTGGCCCATTTCAGAATCATGTATATTATATAGCCTAACTGAATTATACTTATTGATGGACATTACTTTAATGTTGCAGCAGGTAAAGATGGGGCTTATTTTTTATTATTGTATACTGCCGGGTAGCTTGTGAATTTTACCAAGGGATCAATAAAGTCTTAACTTTATCCATATAATCCAATATTATTTGAGTATATTTTGTGTCATTAGTCTGAATCTGCAAAGTAAGCAAAATACCTTATTTCCCTCTGAATTGTAGTGGAGTCGAAGTATAAAGTAGCAGAAAACGGAATTACTCAACTAAAGTAAAAATACCTCAAAATTGCACTTAAGTACAGTACTTGAGTAAATGTACTTAGTTACATTCCACCACTGGTTGTGGGGCTCTTGTACTGTTTATTGTTTATTATTGGTATTATTGTTATTGCTCCCTTCTCGTACACAAGAAATAATTGTATCCTCTCTTGTTAATTCCTAAATTACAGCCTGAATGCAGTTTTTATCAGTGCTCTGTTCTCAAAGTAATTTTACTGTGTGGATTTGAACCATTAGTTCATGTAATATTCATGAACCACTCAACCTTTAATAGGATCAAATCTACATAATGTATTCAAATTAAAAGGTCATTAAGACATTAAAGTTATGCGACTGCTGTGATTTTGTGTTTAAGATGTTTTACTTTTCTCTCTCTCACTGTCAGATGGGTTACACCCCTCTCCATGTAGCGTGTCACTATGGCAACATCAAGATGGTGAAGTTCCTCCTGCAGCAACAGGCCAATGTTAACAGCAAAACAAGGGTGAGTGCCTCCCTCTGGTTTTAGAGGAAACTACAACACAATTAGTCAGTGCATGAGTCACACAGTTACAGTGTGCCTACTGTCTCTGATTCATTCATCAGGAAATACAATTACAGAACATTACGCAGTTAAAAGCACACACACAAATGTTATTTTGATGTATCTTAGATGTAATTTGTACTTTAAATGAGTAAAAATACATTGAATCTCTCCTCCAGCTTGGTTACGCTCCTCTACACCAGGCGGCCCAGCAGGGACACACAGACATCGTGACGCTGCTGCTGAAGCACGGAGCTCAGCCCAACGAGACGACGACAGTGAGCATGAATGCACCTCGTCTTCTTCAAAACTTTTAATAACATTTTGGTTTTCAGAGATCTGATCAATCTGCTCCTCTCTGTCTGTCAGAATGGTACTTCAGCCCTGGCCATTGCTAAGAGGTTGGGCTACATCTCTGTGATTGATGTCCTAAAGCTCGTCACTGAGGAGACGGTTTCCATGGTGAGAAGTTTAGAAAAGCTACTATGCCCTCTGGATACAGCACTGGCATTATGTGGGGATGATAATCACGTGGAAATAAATGTACACTCACTGTGTCGGTTCTTTCTCTTCCTGCTGTGCAGACGACCACAGAGAAACATCGCATGAGTTTTCCAGAAACAGTGGATGAGATACTGGACGTGTCTGAGGATGAAGGTAGAGAACTACAATTATTATTATTAATCACATAAAACAGTCGGAAACAATGTTTAATCGACTATGTTGATGTTATCTAAACATTACTTCCTTGTTTATAAGGCTGATTTTATGATGTTTTGGTCACATAAATATTCATTTTTTCCAATTCCTTTTGCCCTTTTTTAGGAATTGCACAGCTAACATTAGGTATGAATGTCTCTTTCTTTCTTTATGCGGCATTCATAGGTTGTTGTATTAAAGTCTGTGGCTCCATTTCAAGCTCACTCTCTCAATCTTTACCTCTCTCTCTCTCGTTCTCTCTGTAGTGGCGCTCACTGTGATGGTGGCTCTGGTTTCTCATTGGCATGCACCCATAGCACCCATTGTCTGTAACCTCTATGTCCCTTCAATAACACCCTCATTCCCTAACTCCCCGGGTGTCTTTTTTCCTCCATGTTATGATAGCAGTTATACTCAGAGCCAATACATATAAATCAAGTATCAGATCCATTATTACTAATATCAAATGACATTTAACAAAGATTTGCTTGAAAAATCATTTAAAATCTGCTCTGAGCTTTAGCAGTTTATAGTGGAGTCATGCTACAGTATCATCACTTTTATTTAAATCTGTCTCCGTTGTGTTGTCGATCATATACCGCATCATTTTTGTGTTCCTGCCATGTCAACTGTATTTGTTAGCTGGGAGGTTTAAAAAAATGTTGTGAGTGACTATCATAGACTGTATATAAAGATGGACGACACGTCTCCACTTCCTCCCACTGTATAAAAATGAAGCCAAAATATCCCAGATATGGGTGCTGCCATCTTGCACTGTTGACGTCATTTGGAGCCAGAGTTTGCGCAGTAGTGATCGGCCAGTGCAGCCACTGTATTGAAGTCCCGTCCATACACCCTATCGACCAATCATGAGTCAATTACAGCTGACAATCATGACGTTTCACACAGTTTTGATAACATCAAATAACTAATTAAAACCAAACTTATCAGAAAAATACTTGAACATACATTGGCGTGAGAAGACCTACCTAAAATGACAGAAACCTTTGGGAAAAATACATTTGACGTGTACTTTGATTTCTTAGTTTGGCCCATGTCCCATCTGCTAACATGAAGGGGGCGGGGTTTATGACCTATACTGCAGCCAGCCACCAGGGGGTGATTGAGATGTTTTGGCTTCACTTTCTCTGGTCCGGACCTTTGTATTCTAATTTTAAAAATGTTGGCAAAACAAAATGTAAATCAGTGCCATCAAATACTTTTATGCTAAAATAATGATGAGGACCTGACAAGGTTACATAATTAATTGAGCATCAGTAACTGGTGTTTTTAATCAGCCAGGATGTTGATTAAAGAGGGGTGACATCCAACAAGGGTCTCCATCTGGACTCAAAACAGAGATTGCGATTTTGTGCAGCCCTTTAAAACACCTTTGCTCTTTTTATTCTTTAATGTTTGAGCTTTCTGTTGGAGACGAGTGACAGTGAGTGGCAGCACGACACGACTGCTCTGTCTACAGCAGAGGGATGTATACCAGTGTCACGGTGTATTTAATTAAACCTTTTCTCTTATGCTCTTTCTACCAGTAAAAACTGTTTTTTTTTTTAGATAGAATAGAATTTTGCATCTGTATGCACAACCATCAGTCGAAAAGAACCAGGAAACTCATTACAGAAATTGCCGAAGTCTGAAATCTTATCTCAGTTTAGGATGACATTTAGGATTTTTGGTATTACAAACATGTTTCAGGAACGTCCTAGCTTGGGGATTTTATGAATCCTAAATTAGGATGTCCTGAATTCAAAATAACTGCCAAAAATGACAGCACTGTTGTTAGGTCTGTATGACAATGAAGATGCTGAACAACAGTGAAATATAATGATTTAACAGCTACTCAAACCGTATGATGCTTTAAATTTCCTGGACCATGTGTTAATGGGTATATAACAACTGCCAGACTGCCTTAAATTTAATTAACTGAATGAATGAATGCATGAATGAATAAATACATTTGAATTTTCCTGAGACAATAACCCCTTATCCTGGGTCTCATAACCCTTTGAGACCCGCAGGAGCGCCGGCCGACATCGTGTCTTTCAGAGGCTGTAGTGGGCTGGATGTCGGAGCTAGTAACCATATTGGTATCATATGAAACTAGAAGATTTGAGGAATCCGTTGGTACCATGTTCTGCTCGCTTATAGGGAAGTGGGTTAAAAATAAGGGAGTTTCTGAACAGTTTCCAGAACAGAAGTGCTCGCCATCCAATCACCGAAAAATGGAATTCTTGCAGAAATCTCCAAATGTCAAAAGTGTTTGAAACCAAATTACAGCATGGATTTTTCTATGATGTTCCTCAAAGTCTTGGTGTCTTAATGAGGTATTTTGGAGGATTTTTTCACAATTTTTATAAATTCTTGAATGGTCAAAAATGGTTAAACTGTACACCAAGTCTAACAAACGGTAAAAACCCAAACATTGCTGCAACAATAGAACATGAGAATAATCATCATATACTTCCATCATAATGTTCTCAGACCTTATGGAACTAACTACAACACAATGCTTTACAGATTTATGAGAATAAAAACTTGACAGTGCTGAGCTGCATCTCAAATTAAACTTCATGTTTTATCTTAAAACAAAAGCCTGTAACAAACGGCTGAAATGTGATGTCCTGTGTGTCAGTGAGGAGGCGGCGGACGTGAAGGACTCTGCAGAGAAGGTGAAGAAAGCTCTGGAAGAAGCTCAGAGAGCTCAGACCGCCGCCAGCAGCGCCGTCCAGCAGGCCGCCGCCGACATCCACAACACCAACAAGCTGCTGTCCTCCGTCAGTACACGTTTACTTCGCTGACATCACGTCAAAATGTCTACTAAACGTGAGCTTCACTGACGGCAGCGACACAAAAGTAACACGCCACCTGTCTGTGTTGCGTTCAGGTGAAGTTGGAGACGGCAGATGCAGAGCTGAAGCTGACGAACGCCACGCAGAGGCTGCAGAGACTCGAGCAGGACGTCACGCTGCTGAGAGACAAAAGTCTGAACGTCACTGCCGACTCCCAGCAGACCAATCAGGACGCAGCGAGCATCAGAAAGATCGCAGAGGAGGTCAAAAAGGTGAGTTCCTGTCATCGTTTTTCACTGCAATATAAATGATCCATCCATCCATCTTCTACCGCTTTATCCTCTTTAGAGGGTCGCGGGGGGCTGGAGCCAATCCCAGCTGTCATCG
>JAOVVB010000028.1:14532176-14546085 GCA_028570985.1 Heterobranchus longifilis | reverse complement strand
GTGTGTGCCTGTGTGTATGCACCTGTGTGTGAGTGTGTGTATGTGTGCATGTGTGTTTATGTGTGTGCATATGTGTGTGTGTGTGCGTGTGTGCGTGTGTGTGTGTGTGTGTGTGTGTGTGTGTGTGTGTGTACTTACTGTATGGCACACATTCATACTGGATTTCCAGGTATTTATAAGTTCCGGGGCAGGGGTCAGGAAACACATCCGCTCCGGCAACAACCACACACTGAGTACGGTTATTACACCTGAGAGAGAGAGACAGACAGAGAGATAGAGACAAAAAGAATGAGAGAGAGAGAGAGAGAGAGAGAGAGAGATGGAGCTGCACTCCTGACAGACGGATGATTGAGTTTCGTCTTTAATAAAAATGTTACTGGAATAAAAATCACATGTTTTGATGCAGCAGCATTTTCTTCATAAATCAGCTCAGAGTGAGGCGCTGTAGCAGTGTGTGTGTGTGTGTGTGTGTGTGTGTGTGTGTGTGCTATTAGACACTACACACCAGCCCAAGTGTTATAATTGGAAGAACTGGATCACTCTTCCTTTTCCTCTCTCTCTCTCTCTCTGCTCATTGCTTTGTGCTGGGTGTTTAACGGAAGATGGCGAGCTCTTAGCGCTTTTGTATGTGTGTGTGTATGCGTGTGTGTGTGTGTGTATGTGTGTGTGTAATGGGAGAGAGCATGCGAGTGGAAATTGATTTGCTCTTCTAGGAAGCCTTAGCAGCACAAACAGAGGAGAGACACCGTGGCGCCACAGAGAGAGTGTACGCACACACACACACACACACACACACACACACACACACACACGCGCGCACACAGAGTAGGGCTGCAGTAATCGATTATTCAGTGCAGGTATAACAGATTATTTGTCTAATCGGTTTAAAAGTAAGAGCAGGTGATTGCTGTGCTGATTTTTATGACATCATAAAGCATCCTCTATTGAAATACTTAATATGGCGAGCTGACATTAATGACTCACTCTTGATTCGATTCAATTTGATGTGATTTTTAATCCAATTCAATAGCCCTTGATGTTTATTCCCAGCAGGAACCCTTGCATTGCAATATGGTTGTAACGACATTGCAATGACCTTCACCATTAGTACTTTGCTGTTTTCCAAAGTTAGAATGACATTAGTGATGAAATGACGCCGAGATGACATTAAATGAGCAGCTCAAACACAACGTTGCAAATACGACCTCGAAACAACGTTACTTACGTTACGTTATTTCATTCTGAGCATTTCTACCGATTTAACATCCATCTGCATAACGTCCAAGCACATCAATGCACTCTTGAGTTTCTAACAGGGTTTAAAATTATGATTGGAAATTGGGACGGACACAACAGCTTCCACACAGAATGTGTATCTCATGTCATGTAATGTTACCCCTCTATTACAGTTTCTTTATAAAATATTACTATGAGCTGCATCTTGGATGCTTAGCTTAGGTGTGCACACTTATTAGCCATCACAGGGCACACACTATGGGCAATTTGGGAACACCAGTTAGCCTAATCTGCATGTCTTTAGACTGCGGGGAAACCAGAGATAACCTGAAAAATACGAGGAGAACGCGCAAACTCCACGTGCACAGACCCAAGGCAGGAATCAAACGCTTGGTTTTGGAGTATGAAGAACACAGTGCTAAACACTATGCAACCATCCTGCCACTGTGAAACTTCTGTTGTTTAAAATGTCATCACTCTATGAAGCAATGTTTTTTCCTTTCTGCACCACACTCCAGTCCAGTAGTGACCACCCATAAACACAAAAGAAGAAGAAGAATGACTAATCTAATAAAATAAGCCCTTGAAAAGTTGTAAAATTGTGGTACATTTTGAAGGAAATCATAAATTTAGACTGCTTAACATGCATTCTTGTACATTTAAAGATTGATTTAATCATGTCACTCTTGATCTGACGTCATGAAAAGCTTTAATTTTAGTCTCCTTCCTTCTTAGCCTGCCGATCTCTACACCCTATTTTTCAAACACCCATATCTAGAAATAAGAAATAAATAAAGTTCTAATGAACTTGTCTTTCCTGCTTATATCCATCATCTCACTGTTTTATCTAACACTGTGGTCCAGCCACCTCCCACCACCATATGCTCAAAACCACCACCTGTGCTCCGTCCCACGCTTTCTCTTGCCATTTCTTCTAAATGTGACCATGAGATACATAAACTTCCACCTTATATATAGCTCCTGTGGTTGAATACAGTAGATATAAAAATTAAATAGTCCACAATGCTACCCAGGAAAAAGATATCACTGTAAAGACGGAGATATAATATACACATCTAATATTTATCAACAAATCAATATATGATTTCTCGGAAAAGGATGGCATGGCCCTGTTCAGGTAAGCAAGCAGAACCTACCCTAAGTGCATGTGATTAAACTTCTTAATACTATGTTACATACAACTGTAGTATCTCGCAACACAAGTTATGTGTGGTGCAAGAGAAAAGCAGTTGTCCTGTCATCATAAGATCATGAGTTTAACTTCCCTCTGGGACAGGTTTTCTGAAGAGTAATTTTGAAGCTGTAGGAGTTCTGGTCATCACCTTCTTGACAGGAGCTAACTCCACCTAATCTCCAGTTAATCCGTAACTGGGCAGGTGGTAGAGTGAACAAAGCCTGGATATTTGTTGGAACATGCCCACTTAACTCAGTTACCACAAGCTAACTAAATTAGCTTTAATTAGCCAAAATGCTAAAGTGGTTAATGTTAATTTATATACTAATGTCACTTTGTGTTTGATCCATACCCTACACACTGTCCCGTGTCAACTCCTACATTTCTTGTGCTAAGTTAAACTTCATTGATTTCATTAATCTGGTTAGCTAAAGTAAGACAGCTAGCGGTTTGACACTTGCAATGAGTTACATAAATGAGTTACAGTTGTCATGTGAATGGGAAATCTATGGAGACCAAAAAGTTTTTTGTACCAGGCTGTAAACATTTTTTTTGTAACATCTATTGTATGATATTTGAACATGAGGCTCTATGGAGCTTGACTAAGAAGTGGTAATTTCAGGATTTAAGGCTTGCGGGGTGAGGCATTTCTGGATCGGACTGTTTTCTCTGGTGCATCCTAGGTGTTAGTGGCCTTGGCCTATTTGCTGGGCCACGTGCATGGTGGTCTGTGGTACACTGGGTGTTTTAGTACCTTTCTATTATTGCCAGCAAATTTTGCTACATTGGCTTTTCTGTCAGATCAGATTAGACAAGACGGATTTTGCATCCCAAGGGCATGGGTTAGCCTTAGGTGCCTATGTTCCTGTCACTAGTTTACTGGTATAATTGATAATCTATAGTAATGTGTTAATGGTATGTTCATGGTATGTCCTCCTATCTGTCCTCCTGGTTGGAGGGGAAATGTTTCGAGATGGTCTATACTACAAATACCAAAATCCACGGGTTGAAACTGGACCTGATACCAATATTCATATAAGATAAGGATTCTCTTAAACCTAACCTATGAGATGTGCTACAAGATGGAACTAATCCATCTTGAAATACAAGGAGTTGTTAAGGCTAATCATGGTAACACATGTTTATAGTTAAACACAAACATAGTACAAGGAGTTGTCTCCAGTCCCTGGATTTTTAATTCACCCATATAGAAGGAGCCCGATCAGGTTCAAACCATGTCTTTGACTTTTGGCTCAGGAATGAGGGGTCCTTGTATTCTTTTGGCTATTATGTGTTGTAAGAGAGAACGTTGCATGGAAGTTGCCATGTTATGACCGAAAGTATATGGATACTCAATCATTCTTAATAGAAAGGAGACTTAGAGGCATGTAGACTGTGTTCATGCGGACGTATGCAGAGGTAGCTTAGTGCTTAAGGAAACGGAGTACTGATTGGAAGGTTCCAGGTTCAAACAGCACCGTCACCAAGTTGCCACTATTGGGCCTCTGAGCAATGTCGTTAATCCTCGGCTGTAGAACGAGATAAAAATGTAAGTCATTCTGGAAAAGTATGTCAGTGAAAAATGTCGTATATGTAAATAGGCACGACGCTTAAGTTCTTCCACTCCAAAATTAACACACATGTTTTCATGGGGCTGGATTTGTGGTTCTCACAGGGGCATCGTCATGCTGGATAAGGGTTATGGAAATCATAATGCTATAGTGTTATTCATTTACAGAAGAACCACACATGGGTGTGATGGTCAGGGGTGCATAATTTCACCCATATGGTGCATCTCTATAATAAACTAGAATTAACACCACTGACACTAACAAAGGGGACATGGTCCATTCCAATCCTCCTATATTTATCTATAAGCCTGATGCTGAAGAAGGTGGTCATCTTGACTCAGTTATCAAATGAACTGATAACAGTGATTTTGCCCCACTGTACTCCATTAAAAGAGTGAATTAAGACAATACCATTCTGAATAAAATGGATGGATGTGTTTAATGAAATACATTTTGTAAAATAACAGACCTGTGAGACATGATCTTGAAGGCGTCTGGTTGGTAACACTGCACGTTCTCCATCTGAAACGGATCGGCATCACAAATCTTGTCATCGGTGCGGCCGTAGTTGGCCGTCTCGATCATGATGACATCGCTTCCAGGGCAGCGCAGCTCAATAGGGTAACCTTCACACGCCAGCTCTCTCCTCATCAGACCGAAGGGCATCGCCGCCCTGCTCAGAGCTGATGGAGAAACAGGTGTGTGTGTGTGAGGTTAAATCAATTTCTATAAAAAAAAGGTATGGAAATATAAATCTGTGTATGGTTTAGTAAAGTATGAAACCCTATTCCCTGTAGTACTTACCTTGTTCTGAGGGATTGATGTAATTTAGTGAAATGGCACACATCCACAATAACCACAGTGACACTGCCATGGTAGTGGGAGGAGATGGGGCGGGGCCAGGAGGAGTAGATGGGCTTAGCAATTCAGTTTCCCTCTCAGTTTAGTCTGGCTGAGGAAAAAAAGAGCATGAGAATCTTTTTTTTTTTTTTTTGGGATGAACTTGTGGGGTGCCAAACTATTTCTGTCTGACATTGTTATTCTTGACATTGTTGTCACACACACATGCACACACACATACACACCTTTTGGAGGTCTGATCCAGTGTTCTAAACATATTATATGTCACCTTGAGCTGCATTACCCAATTCCAACATTTTAAATTGTAATACATTTTTTTCTTTTTTAAAAAATGTGCTCTAGCTCACTTAAACTCTGCGCATCACTTCATTTAAGACGTGTTTAGTGAAGAAAGAAACGCAGTGCTCTATGCAGAACTGTACTAATGCAGTTATTAAATGCTAAAAGAATTAGAGCAAAATGGATTGAATTGATTAGTCTGGCCTCAGCGGGCTGGGCGTCTGATTGGGTGTTTCGAGCTCGGCTACACTAAACCAGCCCGCGTCATTTTCCTGCCTTTGCCCTGATGGATGTAGGAACGTTAAAGCAAATCATATGCATGAGCATCTTACTGATGGTACTACAGTCATATTTGGAGACCAGATGTGAGTCCTGTGAATATGTTTTGTTTGACATCGGCAAAGACAACTGTGTATGCTAAAGAACTTTCTAGAATCCTGCATACGATAAAGGGAGAAAATGCAAAGAAGGTCACAAAGTAAAGTTAAAAATCCACAAATCCAGGCATGTAGATGACTCTGATAAGGTTTTAGAATACCTAACAAAAGTAGTTTTACAAAAAATATGATTTACATTCTTGATAAACAGGTCAGAGGAGGATAATGAGGATGGTCAGTACGTATCATGCATAGGACAGACTGTATGATTACTGCAGCAGTCCGGAGGTACAAATCTGCAAAATCAAGCTTTGATTATTTACTCAAGATATTCCCAAAGATCCCTTTGATATTTTTTGGCATTTACTGTTCTCAGGAGTTATTCTGACCAAATTCTCTACAGTATGGACTAGAGATGTAATGCTTGTGAAATTCTGGACTGATACTAATATAAATGTTGAAACAAATATTTTGGTTTTTGTTCTTTATTCCCTTTTGTGCCGGGACAACTGAGAAATCTTCACTGTTAAAAATGAACTGAACTGTCTTAACATCTTTAAACCATTGATGACACTTTCTCCGAATTAAATCATGTATATTTTTACAGATGCTTTAATACATATATCCTTCTTTCACATAACAGATTGTATATAATGTTTAGTTATTCTTTTTAGGCACCTATAAAGCTATCCACTCAAAAAGGAGGAATTTGTCAGTACTTAGATAGCCCAACAAAAAGTTAAATGCAGTTAAATATTGAGCATGTAAAATCTTTAGAACAATTATATAAAAAATTCTTGCTTGTAGTACCGTCTATTGTAATGTAACTAGAATATGTAAAAACTGTATATTTTTTATCTTTGGCCGAGACAGTGAAATACTTCAGCACAGTTGACATTTTCCTGACACATGCTCAAGTCGTTGTTGTATTGGGAAGTATAGCACCAATTATTGTATTGTTTCCAAAAACTGGTGCTGAAACTTGGCGTCAGTGACTCTACTGTTGTTGGAATTAAGCATCATCAGTAAATGTCACCTTACTTGCCGACAGAATGATGCCAGTCAACAAGGCAAATATTGGCCAATACTAATATGCACCTAGCTGATGAATTGGTGCATCACTTGGAATAAGGTGTACTTTAAAAACCATTACAGAACTATTGCTTAGTTGCTGTTGTTCTTTCAGGGGTCACCACAGTGCATCATATTTTTTGGTACCATATTATTTAATTTGGCACAGGTCTTATGCCGGGTAATATTCCTAACACAGGCGTTGGCTGGGAAGTGAAGCCAGACATTCCCATGGCAGGAAAGAGGCCTACCACTGAGCCAGCAATGCCCCTGCCCACTTTGTCTTCCACTGGTTTGTTTGGTAGCACTATAATCTATGTAATGATAATAAACTGAATGCATGACTCCATGTTTTGTTAAAGATAATGTGTTAATGTGTATGTGAGGGAGCTCCAACTGCAGCCCTAGAGGCCTGGTATACAGCACAGTTTGGTGTTTCTTCTGCTGAAAAATAGCTGATTCAACTAACCTGTTGATTACCAGGTTCCGTGGTTGTGGAGGAATGGAGTTGACAAACCCTGGTGTAAATATGAGCATGAATTCTCAAATCAATGTGTCTGTACTTGTCTTTCATTCCGAAACAAAAATATTGTGAAAGATCACCGGGAAACCTTGACTAATATAAATTCCATTTCTGAGTGGCAACACGACGGCTATTCATCTGTCGATGAAGTAAAAGTCGCCGTTAAAAAAAACACTTGTCTTTTCCTAACAGCTTGAAAACATTGCTGTAACCCAATGTTCTGCTCAAACCCTTTGACATGTAAATGTAAACACTGAGCTAGGTGAAAGGGAATTTTAGGCATCCTGCTAATGGACGTGCCGCAAATTTCAAAGCAATCAAATAGCAGTTGAGTGTATGATTCAGCCTCGAAGATTTAGTAGCCCATTTTTCACTTGGCCTTATTAAGAAAGTTATTTTAAAGAAAATTAGGTAAGTGAATTCTGGAGTATTCATGAAGCCTTTAAATGGACTACTGGCATTAGCAAGTGGAAAAGTTCGACAATTTAAAGGAGCCAAGGAAAGTTAATATAGCAACGCTAATATCAGAAAATCAGACGGCAGTGCACTCAACTTGTCTGAAAGGATAATTTATTTTAACTTCGTCTTTGATTCACACAAGTAGAAACTTGTCTTTTTATCGAAATGAGCCACAGACATCCACTATCACCATCTCTAAAGTGATTTGCCACGTTAGTGAATCCAGCAGAGGGACAAAATTCTCTTCAATGTGAACTAGTTCAAACACCTATATTACAAAAGTATTCCTTCGGTAGAGAATAAAGCAACAACGTGGGGCACTTTTCAAACTAGGAACACATTTGGCCATCACAATTTTCAGCTTTGGTGTATTCTGAAATGTTTAACAGCGATTCTCTGGTTATTATCATTACTACTCAGAATTACTAACCCAAGGATTTATCTTGCTTCTGAGTTAAAATCTGCAATACAAGCTATCGACTACTGTACATTAGTCGAACAGTGTGGTTAAATTCACTAAACAAGCTTAACAGGCAAAAGATTTAAATTAGCAGCATGACACTAACAATCAAAACAGAGCCACACTTCAGCTTTAGTTTTTATATAGTTATATCATTTAACATTATGTCGGCTTTTATTGTTCTGTTCTACTTTGCTCGTACAGTACAAACTTTAAACACTCATCTCTGTTATAGTGGACGAATTTCGCATGGAGTATATCTTGTTTCTATGTGATTTGCGTTCCGGCTACTTTCAGGTTGTTCTGCGCTGCTGGCTTCCTTCCCTTCCTTATGATTAGTCTGAGGAGGCATTTAGAAATCTTGTGTGCACAGCTGTCTGCAGATGATTAGTTGTACGTCCATATTATTACATCAATTGTACTGTGATGGATGTTTAAGCTCTCTGTGAATGCTCTGTAGATTTTTCCATTCAAGTATTATTTGTTTCCGAGAACTTCTTTCACCTTCACCATGACTGGTACCTGGTCCATGCAGGCTTCCAAGCACAAGGTGACAGTGCTAACCACTAAGCCACCATGCCGCAATAACAGACACACACCCTACAATAAATTTAAGAAATAACATTTGATGTTTCATTGCATATCTCTTTCCTGTCTTAAGCCTGTTACCCTCAGACATCACCAAACTAATGCATTCTTCTTTTGTAATACTTTTCCAGACTTATAGTGCAGCTTCTTACAGTAGTTGTGTGTTACAGGGGTGTTATTCTGTCAGTCTCCACTTTAGGAGATGAAAAGATGCTCAGTTGGGATCAGGTCACCTGATGGACATGAAACCCTTCCACTTTTCCCCCTGATTATGTCCTGTGTTCTGTTGCAGTGTGTTATGTGTCATTGTCTTGCTGCAAGAAGTTAGAGTGGAAACATTTCTCTGTAAATTCTTAGACAGAATATTTCTGTAGACTTCTAAATTCATTCTGCTGCAAGATCATGAGTTCCATCATCAATAACAATCAGTAGGAATGTTCCAGAAGCAGCCATGCAATGACCACGACATGACGGTACCTCCGTTGTCAGCCTGAATGTTCTGGATTATTAGCAGATCCTTTCTTTCTCCATACTTTGGCCTTTCCATTACTTTGGTAGCGATCATCTCGGTTCCAGAACTTTTCAGTCTCCTCTCTGCATTTCTTTTTGAATTCCTGTCTGACCTTCTGATACTTGAGATGAGATGAGATGTTTACATCTTGCGGTATGATCGCTATATTCCTGCTGCTTTGAATAGTGGACTGCGAGACCTTCACTGCTGCCCTGTGGAGGTGGTTGGTGATGTAACTGACTGTTGTTTTCAGGGTCTTTCTTTACAGCCCTCACAATGATCCTGTTATCGATTGCAGTTGTGTTCCTTGCCTGACTTGTTCCACATCTGGTTGTTAATACACAAGATTTCTTTCTTTTTGCAGGACACCCCAATTTGATTATTGGTTTTGCCCTGTACTTGTGTAAGGCATCTGATTGATTTTCATGTAGATGTAATTTTCAGGAACTGAAAGCTGAATTGCTGAATTGCTGTTTTCAGTGTAAAGCAAAAACATAAAAGGTGACCTCACTGTCCCAATATTTTAGGAGGGAGCTTCAAAAGACTTTAAGTGTGTTAACTGAGGTAGATACACACACTGAAAACATATCAAAGAACAAAAAAAGAACGTGTCCAAATACTTGTTTCTTCTGATTGTAACTGGTCATTTTATATACAATTTTAACATGAACTCCAACAGATTACTTTTGAAAAAGAAGATCGAAATCAAATCTGCACATTCTGACAAATCATAGAGAACTCCTCAAAACTGGTACTAAATCAGTACATGTTGTCTGATAACTTCCTACAACATCTTAAAGAAATCCACTGACAGCCCATCAATACCAGGTGCTCATCCTAGTCAGAGAGTTGACAGACTACCTCTCTCGACGGAGAAAAATGACGGAGGTGGTGTAAAAGTTCACACTGAGGTAAGCCACTGGCACTAGCAAATGCACTCAGAGAAAAATGGAATCACTGCTAGGCCTACAATATTGTTTTGTTGTTGCTGTTGTGGAGGTTGAGATCTCCACTTCTCCTCACTTGCCTGTTTAATGGTAGGCTCTGAGCCATGGACCTCAACTTGACTTTTGTCCCAGTTTTGACATTAATATTGTTTGTGTGTATGGGACTGACACTGTGGAAAATATTTCAAAAATATGAATCTGAAGCCTGCAAAATTCTGTTCAGGACAGACAGAGTGATGTAAAGTAAAAAAAATTTTGTAAATCTAGCAAAACATAAAAATGATAGTTTTGATCGCATATATAGTATATTGGGGACAGAGCACAGGGTCACCCATGATAGTTATATTTTCAAAAATGTAATCCGTTATTCAGACAATTTATGTAATCCGTGACCCAGACAGCAGTGATTCCGTTAGTGTGTGTGTGTGTGTGTGTGTGTGTGTGTGTGTGAAAGTTGTCCAACAAGCTCCACCCCCTCCCCAATAACTTGCCCCCTCTGTTATTCCTGCTGTTAGTAGTTAACAGATTATGGGCCAAACTTCGCTTTGATGATGGTAGAATAATTATGAAGGTCTTATAAACAACATTCATAAGCAATCACAAAGGAGTTTTTATTTTCTGCAATGGAAAAGTACTCGAACTAGTTGCTTTTATCAAAAAGTAACGCTGTAATGTAACTGATTACTTTTTAATGATAATAATTTTGTTACTTTAAGTACCGTCCCCCAAGACTGACCATGATACATCTCCGCTAGAGCAGACAGCGTTAAGGGCCTTGCTCTAGCACCCAGAAACTTGGTGGAGCTGGGGCTTGAACCACTGTCCTTCTGATCAGTAACCCAGAGCTTTAAAACACTGAGCTGCCACTGCTCTAACATCAACATTCCCATCAGGTTGTCAAAATTATGTGAAAATGTTAATTTGGCAATGTTACAAAAATTGTGACACGGTTGGTGTTAGGTTGCTTTTGAAAGTTACTTTGATAAAATGCTGTTTTTTACACCAGTACTTAATGTTGTGAATATGTCTTCATAACAACAAGATTCTAAGCATTTATCCTTGAAATGCTCATACTGCTGATGGTTCAGCTTTTTCCCCCAGCGACTGCAGTACTGTGCAAAAGTCTTTAGCACATGCAAATGACTGCTGTAGAGCAAGGAAGTCTATAAAAAATCTACATAAAAAAAATAGTTAGAGCAGTAAACAGTAATTAATGAAACACAGTCAATAACTAGTGTGACAAGCCTTTCACTTCAGCCAAGTTTGAACCAGTCCCCTTAAAATATAGTGTCGGGTACAGCGTGTGCAGTTTTATAAGGACTGAACTGCTTTGTTTCACATCCTGCAGAACCAGCTCACAGTCCTTCTCATGACTTTGTCACACCTGCTTCTTTTTTCATTCAGCAAAACCCAGCAGCTTTCTTTTTTTTTTGGCTGAAAAGTGCTTTTTTTTTTTACCTAATATGCTGCTTTCTTTTCTGGTCTATGGATATTTCCCTGTAGGATTAAAAGTTTGTGCTGGAATATCAATGTTTGAAAATCAGAATTTTCTTTTGCACAGACTTAATAATTGACTATTCTATTTTACTATAATTAACTGATTTAACTTTTCAAAACATTTCAACCCTGATGTTGCATTTCGCATGGGCAATATCGCAACCTGATTATTACAATCTTACTCGACGTTAGGGTTTCTGCTGGGTTGGGTCTGGCTTTGGTTGCTCTCAGAATCAATCACTGATTTGTCTCATATTGTATAGCTTGCCGATCAACTCTGAGGGAAAAATTGCACCACTTGCCATTAATAGTACCCTGGGGACCTTTTTCATCACCAAATATTCCACCGCACACACCATATCCTGGTGGTGATGTTGGGGCTGGTACTCCAGCCCTATCAGGATCACCCTCACAGTGGCCTTCATTTGACTCTGTCTATTTCACTCATACCCTCAGGAACATCAGCAAGCTGTGAATCTTTTTCTTTCCTGGAATTCCCACCTGCAACACCATCTTGTGATTTTTCTTTCAGAGGTGTAAAAGATTCCTCCCAGCTCTTTTGTCACACAGCGTCCTTGACTCCATCGCTCTGGGTTTGTTTTCATGGCCTAAATCGTCACAAGATGCCAGCATCCGATTGCTTGATCTGTTCAACATCATAATTATTTCTTTATATCTTTTTTTACCGAATTTTATCTTTAGACACTCTACACAGCATTAGTAGACTTTCATCAATCAGCCAATCCAATAAGTCACAATGTCAAATAATATGGCATCTATATCTGGCATATATTATTACATTATTTTTGTAATTGTTTCCTGCTTTTATCTAGTGGATAAAATACTTGAATACTGTATGTTAGTATTATTTTGACAACTTTGTATTACCACTAAGTCATAACAATAACAATACTGTACAATATTTCTTTCAACTCAGCTACAATAGTGAAGAACTTCTGTACTTTTTGACATATTTCTATTAAACTATAATAGATACATTTGAAACTGGTCAAATTTATTAACTCGATTTTATCTATTCTATAAGTTAAATTTTTAAACCTATTAATCCTATTTTTACTAGGTATTAAACCGATATTTTTACTATTTTTAAGTTTTCATTGTCTTGCTCTATTGGGAGAAAATCATCGTTTTATCTTCATGTATACTTTAAAGGCATAAATGCTTACAATTAGAAGAATTATCTGACAAACAGTACAAAAAAGTAACATCTAACAATAGTTGCTAGGTAATGTCTAGAAATAAGTTTAATGATCTTATATCTGATGCCTTGTGCCATCGCTGCAACAACAAAAAAGACACCACAGAAATTAAATATGCTTGAATAACCAGTTCTATGTCTAATTTCTTAAAATAACATTACAACAAACCAAATATACGATTGTTACTTAAATTACTAATTAAATTGCCTTCTTTTATTAGTAGATAGTCTTGTAGTGAAGTGATCTTGCAGTGAAGTTTGAGCCAGCTACAACTGAGGACACGATCATGAGTAAGACTGTTTAATAAACTCTTCATGAAGAGTTTTACCAAGTTGAGGTTAGTATAGTAGCCTATGAGCTAATACTGTGGATGTAGAAGGCTATAATTAGTGCATCTTTGAATAATATAGACAAACAATGCACACAACTACTTTGTGTTTTAAATTATTTCATTTACTTACGTTTGCTGAACAAATGAAGCCAAATTCAAAGCTTCCTTTCTGAGGGGATTTTACAGGGAGACAGAGGTCATGCTAAGCTAACAGTCACGTCTCCGAAAATCTAGCGCAAGACTTCGTTTACACTACAAGGAAAATGCCTTTGTAGCAAGTATAAATATCATGGATCTACTCACATTTACAGTCTTGAAATAAATTTAACTAAACAAGTATAAGATACTCATGCTTATGTGTAGACTAATTTTTTATTTTTTTTAAAGTTACATTTAAGCATTAATTTCTTGAAAGAAGCAACATTTTACAGAACAAGAATTTTCACTTAAATATTTAGCAAAATTTGTCATTTTGAAATAGTAATAATAATCTTATATTCGGTTTGTTGTAATCTCAAGAAATAGTTGACTTGAAATTAATTTTGTCTAAAAAAAAAAAAAAAACTTTTTTTCGCTGTTCCAAATTCTGAAAGTATAAAAACCCCAAAAAACTAAAAGCAAGTGACAATATTATGGTGCAAGCCAATTTAAACTATAATTCGCTTAAAATTGCTTAATTAAGATTATCATGCTTATTGTTTGACAATAAGGGCACTGGTGGCTCAGTGGTAGGTGTTTCGCCTGCCATGTGGAAGGCCCGGGTTCGATTCCCAGCCAGTGCCC
>JAOVVB010000028.1:14500437-14516935 GCA_028570985.1 Heterobranchus longifilis | reverse complement strand
GAAATCCCCAGTATTGTTGTAGAATGTAGAAAATAAATCACTAAACAAAAACAAAGAAATTTGCAAGTGACCCCAAATATATATATTTATATACAATTACTGGTTTCATCATCTAAAATGGGAAAAATTTTGAAGAATATTTCCATGAATTTGGCTGTGCTGTAAATTTCAAACTTATCAAGCAGTACAGCCTGACGGCTATATTAATTAGTGAGTACTGCTTTCTTTGGACAAATACCTGACACTCCGCTCTTAATGTAGACATCAAGAAGAATGCATTCCATAAACAACTAAATCTTACCAATTGTTTCAAAGGTTCCAAATCGGGCAAATTAATCATCCTTGGTGACTTCAACAAATGTCTTGGGCAGGACAGCAAACTCTGGCATGGCATTTTTTAAAACAAAGAAATTCGGAACTGCAGCAGCATTGATCTCCATCTTTTGGGGCTTTGTGCAGAAAATCACCTGCTTATAATCAACAACTCTGTTGATTAGAAAAGCATCTACTGAATCTGACTACCTACCTCACACAAGACAACTTGAAGACACTCACAATTCCAGGGAGTAGAACAATGTGGCAGAAATAACACCCTGATCCGTTGATCGATCCCCAGAGCAGACAATCGTTATCTGTTAATCTCTCTTTTCAAAATCATTTATTGCTGGATTTCACAGCTACCAGCAAATTATTGAGTCTGGATGTTTCAGAACATGGCTATAGCACTCTTCCTCTCTGCAGAATAGAATTATAGAAAAGCCAAGGCACTATTTATAGGAACTGTTGTACCATTCCCACTTTATGGACTTTTTTTATCATTCTCCTCAGACACCAGAGAACACTTTTCAATCAAGAGTGATTGAAACATTGTCATCAGGAGCATCTATCTTGAGCAAGTTGAAAATTTGTAATCACAATGCATTGTCCCTAAATGGTCCTTTACAGAGAATTGCCCTGTGGCTCAAGAACGTGAGGGGCTATAAAGTGAAGATTAAGCAATCAAACAATCGATGCTGAAGTCACCCTTCAATAAATGTGGCAGCAAATCTGGGTGCTGGTCACTTAAAACTGCCTTTTCTGGACCAATTACATCCACCAAGGAGTCTACGATCTTGGGATCACCAATAAAGCTTGTGACAACCAGAGCAGGATGACTATAAAGGCCTGGTTTACACAGAAATAGGTTAATACAGTAAACAGCAATGCTTTCCATGAAAAATGGTCAGGGGAAAGAGCGCAAGCTCAGATTAGAGATCTTGTGGTTACCTTTTCTTTATGTGATACTGAGATTGTCATTTTCCCTTCCTGTTTAAATGGTTGCTGGAGATGTCATTGCTTTGCCATGGGTTTCACTTCCCATTCTCTCTTCAACGTAGTCAATATTTGTTATTATTTCTTCCTTTACTGTCTTACACAGTTACCTTCTTATTTTCGTAAATCTGTTTTCTGCTTCCTCAATAAATTACACTCTTTAGGTTCTGTGCTTTTCCTCCTTAGTTGCCAAGCATTATACAGTGTTGTGTTTGCACATAGCTTTTAGGTTCATGTTAGGTTTTAGTTTAGGTATTGTCAAGTGCATTAGCAAAACCTGTCAAGCACCATAATGAAACTGGCTCTCATGAAGGCCATCCCAGGAGGGTGAGACCAAAACCAATTAACCGTACCTCAGATTAGAGGCGTTATGAAGTCTTTACAGAGCATAAGTGGCAGAAACGTGTCACCATTAACTGATCAAAGGAGATTAATGCATTTTTTGGACGCCTTCAGCATTCCTTTACAATGTAGAAAGAAATAAAAATCAGGAACCATCATGGAGTTAGAAAGTGACCCCAAACTTTTGAACGGTAGTGTACATTACACTCTATTTTACAGCATGTAAAAATCATATATGCATACTGAGAATTGTCTTATTTTTGTGCTTGTACCATGGTAACATTGTAATTTTTTCAATATCTTTTTTAGAATGTTTTACTTCAAAATACCATTGTCTACTTTAATTGGGTGGTAATTTTTTTCTATGATCTGTTCATTTATGTTTCTTCCAGACTGCAGATTATGAAAATGATCAACATCAGATTCAGAACAGAATGCCTTCCTACACCAACCAATTAGATTCCGGCTACCAGAGTCTAGATCCCAACACTAACCAGATTAATTCAGTCTACCACACCCTTTATCCCAACACAAACCAATCAGATTCAGTCTGCCCCAGACCCCAACATCAACCAACCACATTCAATGCACCCGATCCTCCACTCCAGCACCATCAGAATTAGTCTACTAGAATAAAAGCCCCAACACAAACCTGTCAAAATTATTTCTAAGAATCACTTTGTTAATTACATATTTGTAATTAACACCATCACCCCCCCCCCCACACACACACACACACACACACAATTAATAGGACTAGAAGATATACTAAATTAACATACCCACATTTCCCACAAGTTCATCGGAATTCCAAAAAGAGCCAAATTTGTCATATATCAATTTGTTGTCCCAGTATTAGCAAATAGCATACCTTTATTCCTATTGGGAATAAATTTATCAAATGTTTCTGTTGAACAACCACCAACTTAAAATTGTTGGGTGGTATTTTATTTTTCTTTTTAAACTGTGTGTATTTAATTAGCTATTTCTTGCATCAGTTACTGCTGCATGCCAAGGATGGATTGGACACAACTAAGTCTCATGGGGGCGTTACTTAATTATGTTTTATAACATTTAGCAATTTCATCATTATGATATTTGTAAACCCCATCCTCCCTGTAAATTATACCTGTGTGATATGTTCTTACATATTGTACTTATGCATATAGGCATAACAATTAAGTAGGTTTAAACCATATACAGGTTGGTTATAGTAGGCTACAGTATTATAAAAATTAAACTATAAACAATATTGAATATTTATTTTTCCATTTAGCTTTATTTTCAAGTAAAACATTCTGATGAGATTTCTGATTATCTCAGCACAGGAGATATTTTTTCCTGTGGTGGTCAGAAGTCCAGAGAGACCCTGTTATTTCTCAAAACTAAGATGGTATTGTAAGATAATTCTTGTGACTTTGTCAAAAATAGTCACCTTCTTTAAAACATAAAGTTTTAAATAATTAGGGTTCAAAAATGATGAGGCCAGAGTATGTGGGAGTTTCTGGTGCCATGACTGGGCAGTTGATAAGTGGAGACCGTTCTGAACACCAGCAGAAAGGAGGGCCTGAAAGAGGAAACAGGATTACATACATATGCATTGCATTATTCTTTCATTTCCACGAAATGGAAATAAACTTAAACTTTATTTCAGTTCATAATAAAGAAGTTTATCATCACCACTTCTGCCTTATTCTACTTTAAATATCTAACTACAGAGTAGAGCAGGACGAACCTTTATGATTTTGTGCTGCAGTTATTTTAATGCTGAACTGTAGCAGTGAGAGAAAGTGGAGGTGTTTATCATTGGAGACCTTACAATCCTGGAGGTCGTCTCGTAATTTTCTTCAAACAACCAATGAATTTAATGTTTATTGTTTATTTTTGCAAATTTAAAACAAATAAAGTGTAAATATTTAATTAGAGCTTAGGGGGAACAGTTACTCATAGGGTTACATCAGGACAGATTTACTCTGCTCAGGAGTATCAGGGTGGAGAGACTGAAATTTGGGGTCAGAACATAAACCTGAAAGTGAACAGAGGTGAGACATGTTCTAATCTTTGACATTCTTTAACGAAATAACTAGAACATGATTTATCATGATTAAAATGCAGATATAAAAAGAGAAATAAATATAAAATGATGGGAAGTGTAGTAAATTATAATTGCAACCTTTTCAATTTTGCTTTTACAGTACTATATAATCACAGCAATGTTCATTTACTCTTTGTGCACATTAATATATGTTAAGTTAACACTCATGCTGTGTGTCTGATTGACAGATCCATGTTGTAGCGAGACAAACAGTAAAAAGGTCATTTGGAACAGACTGTGAGGATCAGCTGCTCCTGTGCAGTAGAGTTTGAAAGAATTCAGTTCCTTTACAAACTGGATCGTCTCTCTGAAACTGAATTGATCAGCACCGGGGGAACAGAACAGCATTCTAATGACACGAGGAATAAAATGTTCAGTGTGAACATCAGTGATATGAGCGAAGACGATGGAGGAGTTTATTCCTGTGCAGATTTGATCTTGACTGGAATTTGGCTCCAAGTTACTGGTGAGAATAGTTTATCATATTGCAGTAAATTGTCAAAAAAGTAAGCACTGTTTTTTTTCCCTAAGCAGTACACTAAGAGGTCTAGAGTCTCTTAGTGTAGCGTGTCTTTATTTAATTTAGTTTACAATACTCACCTCACATTTGTGGTCTTTTGTTCTGGTGCAAAAGAAAATCTGGTGGAGACATGGAGATATCTGGGCTATTGGGTTCCTTATTTCTAATGAGTTCAAGGCTTAAGATGGTGATATTATGAATATTAGTACTACCACTATTACTGATAATACTACTGCTAATATCAGTACTACTGTTGCCACCAAAACCACCACTACTACTACTATCACCCCTATTAATTCGACCCCCTCTCAAAAATAAGTACACTTAAAGTTTTTTACATTAAGTTAACTTTACTTAAGTTTAAGTATATTTTCATGCGGCATGGTGGCATAGTGATTAGCATGTGGTTCCTCGTGGCTGTGCATGAAATTTGTTTGTTTTGCCTGTGCTTGGTGGGTTTCCTTCAGGTGCTCTGGTTTCTTCCCACAGTCCAAAGAGATTAGGTTAAGTTCTGTAATGCTGCATTTGATAATCGTTTCGTAATCACAAGCCCAAATAGGAAATATCTATCTGCAAAGGACAAACCATTACGGGTATCAAATTCTGTAAAGATCAGCACAAGACTCACCTTAGATAGTGTCCTTGGAAATGTAGTCCCCAGGATCGTCTGTTCCTGAACACAAAGAACTCACAGCTGCTTCACAATACTGGGGGTACTAACCTCGCAATGGGAGGCAGTCCTTTTATTATTTTTATATTGCAAGCAACTACAACTTCAGCAAAGAAAAGCAATAAATGGTAAATAAATATAACTAAGCAAATGGTTTAAAGGAAAATAAAAGAACACAAAGTCTTGTGAACTTAAATTAACAATGCCTGGTACCGCTGCCTAAGAACATTATCGAAGTACAACAGATCTCTCTTATACCCTGGTCCTGTGACTGGTGTTCTAACAGCCTTACCCTACTAACCACCTAGCAGGTTCTAACCTTATAAGGTAAATACTGAAGAACTAAGCTGCTCTCTACTGCTTCTAACGATTTAGCATAATCAGCAGAATACATATTCTTATCATGTGTCTTGCTGACTGCCAGACATTACATGCACACATAGTACATCTTAGGTGTGAAGAACATCACTGGTAACATCAGCCTCGCTGCCTGCAGCCTTGCAAATGTCAACTGGTTCTTTCTCCACAGATGATGCAGCAATGTCAGGAAGAAGGGTCTTTGCAGCATTTTCTCTCGTCCGAACTTTGCACATCTTCTTGAGACTCTGTCGCTCTCATCGTCCCCTGCTTTAATATCTGAAACATTTTCAGCTTCACACAATACATCTCCTATAGTGAGCTGGGACATATGACAACTTAACACATTAGCACATTCCATAACAGTTCTCAAGTGTTCCCAAGTGTGTGTGCGCATGCGTGCGTGCGTGTGTGTGTGTGCCCTGTAATGGTATTTTAGGTGGTTGCTAGGCTACTCTTAAGAGATTGTTGTGTTTTTTCATAGGGTTGCCATGCTAACTCAGTTAGTTGCTACCATATTATATTCCAAGTGACTCCTTGTGTGTTGCTAGGTGGTTAATTGCTAGCCCAATTTATATTGTACTTATGTGGTGGCTAGGGGTTCATGTGGCATTTCAAGGGGTTGCTAAATCAAATGTAATACACAAGTGTATATCTAAATAGAAAAAAGACACATGGCTGTCTCTTTTGCATGGGTCCTTGAACAGAAATGAAATGGAAAGGCTTCCAGAAGTGAGCATGCTGCTGTGAATTATGTTGCTGCTCTTCTTGTTTTGTTTCTCCAAATTGCTGAAAACCGGATGATGACAGTGATGTACAGTGACATATAGGGAAAAGTTCATTCCAACCAGACTGAGCTTACCCATGATACAGAGCCACTTATCAGAGAAGTATTCATTTTAAAATTAGTGACATGATGTATGAGTTTTAAAAATATGTTTGTCTTTACTCAGTACAAGAAAAAAAGTCTTGTGAAAATAGACTACATAAGTTAACTAAGTTAAGTTAACCCTTTTGCTGGCAACATTTTCTGAACAGTAAAATTAAAGACAAAAAATTAAAGACATTATTAAAGTAAATTATTAAAGTAAAAATTAAGACATATTTAAAAAAAAACCTTTGTATTTGATATCAACATGGGAAAAACACCTACTGTATGCATTGAAGCTTGGAGGGTGCGGCAACTGTTCAGAAATAAATGTTTATTATTCCGAATGTTGAACAGCATGATTATTTGGGGAAAACAAAACAATAAAATGTTTGTAAAAAGTAAATGCTTTATACCAACTATGTGGCTTTCACTGAGCCAACGAATTCTTATAGACATACTGTAGACTTCATAGACTTGCAGTGAACATCAGCAACAGCAACTAAAGAGGAAACTGAACAAATTACCCCAATATGGTACAGAGGTGTCCAGTTATGAAATTGTTAATGTGTATAAAAATAGAGGGCCAAATCTCTGCTGTACATGACAAGTTTGAAAACGAGCCAAAGCCAATGAACCCTTCCATTTCACCATAGATAATTCATACCCCTGCATCATAGTGGAGCTGAAGAGAAGAGAATAGTGCAGTTTATTTATCTCTGGGCTTCTAAGATAGTTTTCTTCTTTCCTTTTTAGATTTCCTTCTATGAGCAGACTGAAGATCACAGACACCATTATGATCTTGAATCAACTGTATATTACTTACACCCTTCTGATTCTCCAGACACTGTGTACTCCACTGCAGAGTCACACACAGTCCCCTCTAATCCCCCAAAATCTGCGGATGCCACCGCGAATAAAAGAAATGGATGAAATTCCTTAAACCTGAATACACTTTTTGTTATATTGCATTCTATCAAAGCTTTATATTCCTTGATCTTTGTGATGTGATGTGTAAAGAGCTCTATAGTAATATCGTAAGGTAATTATTTTAATGAACAATAATTCCTGACCATCAGCAGAGGGCACTCTCTGCTGTTTTTATAAATGACTGTATTTACTCTATTTACTGTGTGAGTAGCTTTTCTTATTCTACTGTGTGTGGGACATTTATATCTGTCATAATTTTCTGTAATTAATCTAATTATAGCTATAATCTAATTATAGTTATTGTTATGTAACGCTTTATTCTGTAAAGAAACTTTATATTTGAGAATGATGTTTAAATGTGATTGAAAATTTATTTTTTTGTTTCTTTGTTTACAAAGCATCTAATTTTGGCAATTGAAAAAATTTAGTTTTTTAAAAAATATAATTTCATTTTATTTTAGAGATGTAACAGAATGTGTATACTATCTAACAGTGTTTTGGTCTTTGCTTAAGTGTTTATACAGTTATAATGGTAAATAATATGCATAATGAGCATAAAATTGAAATGTACTGATTTAAGATTATATGAAAAATGTGCTGTATAATGGTTTGCAGTTTATGGCAATTTTTCATAATGCTGTTTTGTTAATACCCTATTCACAGTTAATTAACTCATTAACTTACACACTCACTCATTTACTCTCCTATTTGTTCACACACTCACTGACTGTCTCATGCCCTTTAATATGTGCACTTTCATACACACATTATTGATTTATTGACTCACTCATTTAATTACTTAACAAATCTTTGACTCACTGAACTCATTATTTACTCACTTACTCATTCATTTACTCAGTAATTTACTCTCAGACCCACTCCTTTCCTCCTTCACTCACTTGTTTGTGTATTCACTTATTCACTTATTTATTTCCTCCAAACATTAACGACCAAATGACCAAAACAGCTATGAAGAAATACATTAGGTAATCTGAGATCTGAGTTTTTTGTCTTTCTACAACCACATGCTCTAAGACCAGGGCAGGAATGGTAGGAGCAATGCGTAGGTGAGAAAAACGCTCTTCTGGGATCAGGAACGGAAACAACGGCACACCTTGAGGAATTCCAGTATAACACGCAATCACAGATCCGTCGCTGACATCCACGAATCTCACCATGCGACCTATGTTCAGGTTGCCTAAAGTGAACCATTCTCCCAGCTGCACTTGCACTGTTCTTGGCTTCTTCTGTATCTTGAAGGAGTATTTGTAGGATGTCAGGAGCATGTAGGAATCCCCTTTTCTTTTGAGACCCCAGAAGCCCATTTCAGCAGTCAGAGGTTTTACCAAATCCATGTCTGCCGAACGCTGACACACACCAAGAGTCCAGTGCTTACTGTTTCCCACCTCGATGTTCCAGCAATGGAAGCCGTCACTGTATCCCTCAGATCCGAGCACCAAACGGTTCCCATGGAACCCAATAGGGTTTGGCCGGATGCATGACGACTTTCCAACACTTGCCAGGTCATCTGATATGAAAAAGTCCTCAGGCGCACTGTTGAGATCCAGGAGGACCGGATCTGGACACAATATCTGACTTAATAAATACAGTATCTTATTGAATAAAAATAATCCTAAGAGTTTTACTCACAGTAATGGAAGATATTTGTCATCTTCTCCCAAACCCGGTACCCCAGATTCCCCACATGTTCAGCCATGTTGATGAGATCTGCTGAAGGTAACTCTGAATCCAGCATTGTATGACGAGCCCTGAAACACAAAGACACAAACAGGAAATTAATCAACCATTGTGTAACGAGATGTTATCACACCAGGGCCAAAAGTGACAGAATACAAACTTTTTTTTTTTTCATTAGAATTTTTGAAAAAGTATGGAGTATTTGTTTATGTACCAGTCTTCATGAGAGGAATTATCGCTCAAAATGCAAAAATAAAGCCAGAAAAAGAAAGAAGAAATTACAGCTGGATTGCAGTACAGCTCTAACACAATATTAAAGATAGAGCATAAGCAGGAGAAACAGGAAATAGGAACAGGAAGTGATTGGCTGTAGATAAAAAAAACAAACATGTTGTACCTCTGCAGTACAAAGTTGTAATTCTGAAAGACAAGAAAACCAACAAGGCATGTTACACACAGCAACAACAAATATTTAAGAAAATAGCAGTTTTTAATTGTCATAAGTTATGAACATGGATGGAAGTAGGCTGTTACAGTCCAGTTCAGTACTGTGTACCACTTAAAACGTTCAGCTGCAGTCTGCGTTACTGGAAAGAGGGGAGAACATCTGTCTGCCCAAAACCACATTAAAAACCAGTCACAGAAGCACTTTCAGCAAGAACATCCACCTGATAACGTTATGTCATAAGAGCTTGTACACCCTACATAGAGTACTAGCTTTCTATTAAAAACATTTGTGATACCCCAGAACACAGGAGTTAAATTAACTGTTATTCTAAAGCGGAGTAGGCGGAAATGTAAAGTAAATCTCGTAAATTTCTCAGGACTGTCTACTACCCTTATAGTGCTTTAAGGGGCTCATCATGACACACCTCAAATGCTAACAAACTAGTCCTGGGGGAATGTAGTTTCATTTTGTTTTAAGATTCATATAGGGCCACTTGAGTTTACTTTTTTTTAATATGTTAACTGAATTCCATATTGAAAATCATTCTCTTTCGTTATTATTCTCTTCCTTCCTTCTTTCTCTTCCAGAATGGTTAGCAGATTTCCTTAAGCTGTAAGCTATGTTTAAGAAGCTATTTTCCCAGCTGTATTGACACACCACTTAGTTCAATCCTACCCGGAGTCAATTTTACCTGCAAAAATGCAGCATCTTCACTCTCCATTTCTTCTTCCACCTCCCTCACTCTGTCAGAAAGAAGCAATATGTCTTGTTCTATCCTTTCTTCCAATTTCCCTTTCTTTTTCTCCATGTCTCTTTTCAGTGCTGTCATTCTGGCCTCCTCTTCCTTTTTAAGGAAATGGTGAAATTTCTCAAACTCTGCTTTTATTTGTCTTTCTGCCTGATAAGCCTGAGACTGAGAGGTTAGACAGAAAGAAAGATAGATAAGAAAATCGATACATTCATGATAATGTGTTTCTTATTAAAATGTGAAACAGGACTGATTCTTTTATTTAAAAAAAAAATAACAAAATGTTTTCATGAGTTACCTGAATGTACTTGGTGATTTCAGCTTTTTTGTTTGTGCCATTCTTTAGAGACTGGAGAGCTTTCTCAGCTGGATGGAGTGCAGCTTTAATTCGGTCCTGATAAACAATAAAATCAAGGACATGAGACACAAACAAATAACTGGGACTAGGGACTGGGACTAAGTTCAGCAACATTATATGCCCACAAAAATGAAGTCAGTTGACTGAATTGAGATTAAATAATTTCCTCAGCCTCAAATTGTGAAAGAGTTGTTCAGGGAGATGAGACACCATTTCCATGTGTGGACTGGCTTTCCCACACCAGAGTCCAGACCTTAACCACATTGAGAATCTTTGAGATGAGCTAGAGAAGTTGGTCAGACATCATCAATATAAGATCATGGAGAAAAAATTAATGTGACTTTGGATGGAGATACATGTTTTGACATTGCATAAGCTTATCGAAACCAAATATGCCACAGCCATAATCAAAGCAAATTGCGGTCCAATGAATTACTAGATTGTGCAACTTTTGTTTCGGCCCAACAGTGTACATAACATTATAATCATTATTACCCAGAAATACAAAAGGAACTTGTTTTTAACCCCAGTGGCTGGGGTGCCATTCAACAATCAAATTCCAGGAACAAAGGCAGGTATAGGTTGAAAGGACTTTTTTTTTTAATTACCAAACAATGCAAACTGATGCGATACAAACATAGATCAAGGTCAGGTGACCAACAAACAATACTAACTGTGGCAGCCAAGAGCAAGATGAGGAAACCAGAAACACCCAACAATTAAAAGACGGTAATGGCTGGTATGCAAACACAGAGTGCATGCACAATGACTTAAATACAAAAAACATATCAGTGGAAAACTCCATTGCAAAGCAATAACATTGGCAAGAAGAAATCTAGTTAAAAGTGTCTACTATTTCTCAATAATTATGACAAACCAAATAAAAAAAAAGTTAGTCTGCCTACTTTTATACTTTTTAATCAATCATGAGCACATATTTCTTGTTCAATTGACAGATAATTTTGTTTTTACAAATTAATTATTAAAATTAGCAGTATTGTCTGCCAATAGAAAAAATAAGCCAATTATGTCCAGTAATAGTCTTAATTAACTCATATTTGTATCACATTTTGATAATATTACAAAAGTGCAGAATTTTTTGATTTGCTAAGATGTCAATGCAGGTGCCATTTAACTGTTAACTCTTAGGTACGAAGCATTTACCAAATAACTAACGAATATAAATGAATACAGAATGTGTTATTAGTTGTTTAACACTGGATGTCCTTCCTGTCACACCCCTGCCATTTTCTAACCAGTGTCGTGAACAGCTTTGCATGCAGTGGCTGGGTTTTATGGGGTGAAGGATCCTGCTCAAGGACCCAACAGTGGTGACCTGGCAGCAGTAGGGCTCAAACCTGTGAGCTTCTGTTCGGCAACACAGAGGCTCAACCATCTGAGCCACAATTGCTGACATTTTAGATTGTCATTGTGATTATTATTTCTGAAAATGTCAAAAACTCACATATGAATCTTTACAATTAACATGCACTTCAACACCATCCAAGATTTATTTTATAATTAAATTCTGATTTTTAATTAAATTCAACATGCTGCCCAATTATAATTTTACTTAATGGCTAACCACAATAACACTGGAATACTGATACGGGTCAACCTGGGATTTTTCATCTTTACCTAAACAGATCTTTATCAATAACGCCACCTACTCACTCACCTTATGATCTGTACACTCAAACAGATCATCTTCCAAATCTTCAGCTTTCACAGTAAAACCAATTATTGACATCAAACTTGTCTTATATAGCAAAGCTAGTCTCTACCATATAATTTAAATAAAGTTGCATCTGTTCACCACCACAATGGATTTTAAATAAAGAAGTCAAGGAGTGATTGGTGATTGGTCTCCGTATGACCCATAACTTCTTACGGGAACAATGAAAATACAGCAGCAACATAAAACATTTTAAACTACTTAAATTGTTCAAATTACTAAATAAGGTAGGATCATATTACACAAAACTTCCTTCCCTGTCCTCACTATTTGCACAACCACATCTCTCTCTCTCTCTCTCTCTCTCACCTTGTGTTGTTGTGCAGCCTGTGCGAGAAGCTGAACTCTGTGCGATCTGTGACTTTCCTTCCTGCACGTTAAACATATGACCTCGTTATCAGTTTTACAGAAGAACTTGACTTTCTCTCCATGTTGAGAACATCTGACTTCACTCTCGCTCTCACTCTCCTTCTTCTGCCGTTCTTTCTCCTTCTGATAAGTCTCGCTGGTGTTCCTCAGAGCCAGGTTGGCCACGGGTTCCTGCAGAGACACCCTGCGACAAACAGGACACGTCCGAGTGTTTACAGTCCAGTGCTTTTGCACGCATTTGCTGCAGAAAGTGTGTCCACAGGAGAGGAGCTGAGGATCCTGATAAATCTCACAACACACTGCGCATGAGAGATCGTCTTCTAGAGAATCCGCCATGAAGAAGGCAGTGAACCCAAGTCAGATAGTGAGATTATAAATTTTTAGCAGACGAGATACTGGGAAAGTGAAACTTCCTGATAGAAAATACTTTCTGTTAGAGACCGCCTCCTGGAAGGACATGAATATAATTGGTGTAAAAGAGAAATGGAGGGATGGGCAGAAAGTGAAGAGGCAGGATTATACCACGGTGCTGCTTTAGTGTTACATAATATCTTGCTTTTAAAAAACAAATGTTTATTGTACCTTGAAAACTATCTAAAACTATCATGAAATCTAACTGATCTGATTAGTACCACATGTAGAATTCCTTCCAGCTTCATTTAAGTTGTTTTTCAGCATTTAATTTTTTAGGGTATTTATTGATTTACTTTTGTAACTTGGTACTATTAGTTATTACACAGAGTTCTGACAAATCATTAAAATCTACATAACCTTACACAGCAGAAGAGAATTCAGACAAATAATATGAGTCTTTCCTTCTGTGGAGGACAGGATAGCTGTAGGTCCAACTGAAAACAGCATGTTGTTGTATCACTTTAGAATGTGTGCAGATGCGCACTGTATGGTATCCAGGTGATGATTAAGACAACTGTGGACTAAAGCATACACTACAGTGTGTGAACCCAAAGGAAACAGTCAGTTATCTAATGTGCATCACACCTCAGCCTGACTAGTATGGAGGACTAAACATGACATAATTATAAATAAATAAATGTGTGAATAAATAAGTAAATATATGAATAAATAAATACATAAATACAATATACCCTGGAAAATTGCTAAATATATTCCTACTTTTGTTTATTAACATATTTCAAGATTTATTTATTCCTGAATTTTCACATTTCTTCATTTATTTATTTTTGTCACATTTCTTTATTTATCTATTTTAGAGTTTCCACATTTTTACATATATTTATTTATTCATTTCCACATTTCTACATTTATTTATTTCTGCATTTCCACATTTCTACATTTATTTATTTCTCCATTTCCACATTTCTACATTTATTTCTTTGTCGCTGTATGCTGATGAGGTAGGCGGTCCCAGCCTTAGTCGAAACCATGATTGGGCCGCAGGGCACCTCAGACAGAAGCAATCGATCTAATAAACGTGATGCTTTTTAGTTATCTGAAACTAACTATGCAAATAGCTGCCAACGAGAGACCGTTAGCACACGTTCTGCGGGATCCTTAACCAAACTGTGTTTGACGGTCTTCAAGAACTTCATATCCTCACGCAGAAAGAGGAAAAGAACGTTGGGCGTCCACGGTGCGTTTTACCCAGAAGTAGATGAGCCTCTATTATATTCGGAGGAAAAAACGCACCGTGGACGCCCCAACGTTCCCTTCCTCTTTCTGCGTGAGGATATGAAGTTGGCGGACAATTTCTTGAAGACCATCAAACACAGTTTGGTTAAGGTCAACATCCATCTCAGCATCAAGCTGAACTAAATCGTCCATTAATCTTTCGACTCGATATAAAACGTAGTCATTTGCTGCGAGGTTCTCAATTTCACCGGCTAATGATTTTAACTCATTAGCGGCAGCTTGTAAAAAAAATTAAAAATAAATACACCATAGTTGCCAGATAGTGATGGGTCGTTCATGAACGATCTGTTCTTTTTGAACGAATCTTTAACATGACTCGATGATGAACGAGTAGTCTCGGAGAGTGATTCGTTCATTTTCTATTGGGCGCGCATGCGCAAAGCATCGCAAAACCTCTGTATGTTATATACAGGAAACGGAATTGAACGATTCTCAGCAATAAGTCTTCCAGACTCGAGACATTCGTTCTTTTGACACTTGACTCCCATAGACGCTATGCGGTGCAGTACATAGAAAACAGTATTGAACGATTCTCAGCAATGAGTCTTCAAGTTTCGAGTCGTTCGTTCTTTTGTCACCTGATTCCCATAGACGGTGCAATAGATTTAAAAGAATGAACAACTCAGATTGGAAGATATGAGGTGAGCTACTCAGTCTGTTTATTATAATATGTCCTTAGTTACATTGTAATATTTTCATAACTGGAACTATAGCTAAAATTTTTGTATGTAGACGTATTGGGGGTATTTTTTATTGAAAACGCAATTTTTAATTTATTTCTGATCAAAAGAACAAAATGAACGAAATGACTCAAAAAAAGTTTCGTTCATTTTGATAAATGAGATTCAAAGAACCGAGTCACTAAAATGATTCGAACTTCCCATCACTAATGGGGAAATGAAGGCCGCGCTGAAAGACGGGGAGGAGCTGAAGTCTGCCGCCACTTTCATATCAAATTTAAAGGGGGCGATCACCAATTTGTGTAAAGTTTATGGAGAATTTTTAGGGGGGCTGTGTACAAATGTTTGGGAGGCTAAAGCCCCCTAAAAATGGCCTAGCGACACCCATGACTGATTAACAAATTAATTTCATCAATGATGGAATGCATATGCAATGTCAGTATGTATGAACATTGCAGGAAATGTGTTCATTACATGCCTAAACGAGTAAAATTCTTAAAAAAAAAAAAAAAAAGGTAATTCATAAGATATTAATTTAAAGAAACTTTCTGTTCAAAAATGTCTTAATTTAAAACAAAATGTTTGATTCATTGCAAAACAGAAATTAAGAATTAATTTTAATCCATTCAAATTTCTATTCATTTGACCAACACTGTATATAATAGAATAGGCTACTGTAACATATATAAAAACGTGTGGTTTTTTTTGTTTGTTTGTTTGTTTGTTTATTTGTTTGTTTTTTGGAGGGGCGCTGAAGGGGAGTTTTCCCTGACACACCACTGTGTAGTCATGAATGAGGCTTTAAATCACAGGTAAACTTGAAAAAAAAATTATCTTCTTCAGGCCCTGAACTATTAGCCACGCCTGCACTTCCTATAATTTTCCAGCCACATCAACTAAGCTCTTTTTCAAAGAAACGAAACTTACCAGACAGTTCCTCTTTCTCTTTCCAGCTCCCTCATTTGTGTGCTTTCTTTCTTTCTTTTTCTTACTCTTGGTGTGGTAGTGCATGGAAATGGCTGGTATTTCGAGTAATCAGTGTCTGGGTGACCACACTGCTTCTCCTGCTGATCGTTACGCTGGACCTGGAGATGTGGAGTGTGATTCCTGCACCGGGAAAAAACGCAAAGCTGTCAAGTCCTGTGTGGAGTGTAAGACCTCCTATTGTGAACATCATCTTAAACCTCACCTTCAGTCTCCTAACTTTAAGAGGCACAAATTAATGGAAGCCTGTGAGCTCAAAGAGAAGATCTGCTCTCAGCATTACAAACTTATCGAGATCTACTGTCGTACTGACCAACGCTTCATCTGTTACTTGTGCATGATGGAAGAACATAAAGGCCATGATACAGTTGTAGCTGAAGCAGAAAGAAGTAAACAACAGGTGAGAACTTATTGTCATTATACTTTTATTTAAGTAAATGTATGCACATAATACAGGAGTTTTAATATAATTTCTATTCAGTCATTCACTGCGGAGGGCTTTATTTATTTTATTAGAACACACAGGGCTTTTTATAAAGAAGTGTGAAGCAGGTCTGACCTGTCAGTGCACTTTAAACAGCCGATGCCCAGCAACATTGTAACAGTGTTTTACCACTAAAGTGTACATCACTTGAAGTGTGTTAAAGCTTGTTGCTTGTTTATAATATGTAGATTTTTATTAGAAACTCTGAATTGTTACTCTAATACATTTTA
>JAOVVB010000028.1:14418268-14429252 GCA_028570985.1 Heterobranchus longifilis | reverse complement strand
ACTTTAATACCCTCATCAATGACAGTAATATGAGAATGTAACGTTTAATTGCAATGATAATCTCAGTATGTATATATACATACAACAATGCACCTTCTGTAGGGGTGCCAACAGTTTTGACCCAGGATACAAAACAGTAGATAACAAGAGATAATTTCACACTTTTAGTTTTAAAAATGTTTTATTTACAATGCCTGGGGAAAACACACACACACACGCACACACACACACACACACACCTTTATGCACAAACTATAAAACAAAACACAAAACCCTTAAAACTCAGTCAGAAGAATTGACTGAACTATACAGAAGGCTTTCTAACAAAAGCAGCAACACAAGTCCTCTCTCTGTACAACAGGACTGACATCATTGAACAAACAAACATCCTCAAACATTAGTATCGTCGCTTGTCTTATCGTTGACTTTTAACTGCGCCATGGTATCTGGGTTCAACAGTCCGTTATCAAAAAATCTTTACTTGATCAGTTATCAATACACTTGTTCAGTGATTTAGGATGTACTGTTTAAAATTGAGATTATTTTTTTTCTTATGTTGTGGTCATGAAGGACATGCTGTTCATGGGACAAATAAGGAGGTTCTGAATTGTAGCATTTCAGTGGTAGACTCAGAACCGAGTCGGATTTGTACAGGATGTATGCTATGACAGCCTGGGTATGCACATGTATAAGAGGTCACACACACACACACACACACACACACACACTTTTTCTCTGAACAATGTGGAAGGATACAGCTCTAACCGAGGACGTTAAAGTTTGTAAAAAGACACCTATAGATTTAGGATCGAGTGAACGTTCCAACATTTGTTGCCGTTATCAGGATGACTATTTCTTTCCTTCTTTTTAGAGTGGAATTTCTTAAAGCTTCAAAGTGACAATTATAAAGAAAGTTTTCATTTTCATTCAGTAGAAGTGAGATTGTTGGTCAGTCTGAGAGTGGACTGTGCCCAAGACAAATAGCTAGTCATCTTGAAACCTGCTTTCTACTGCTAACAGAATTAACATCAACAGACTCACAAGCTGGTCGACTTCTGGGCTTTCTAAAGAAAACATTTTTATGCCGTCTGAAGAATTGAGAAGGTCTTTAGAACAATCCTCTCATTTTATACTTTGAAGAACTTGTCATGCTGAAAGCTGCTAATTAAGAGACAACAAAGCATTAATAATAACTTGTTCAAAAAAGAAGTTGTTATATTTGGTGAACCAGACTCTACTAGAGCTGTAGCTATCAAACTGGGACCACTAAAACATAATTTTTTAAAAATCTTGTTACCAGGATAAAGTTCATCATTTTGGTAAAGTTCATCATTCGCGGTTTGTCTGCCTCGCTGACGTGGGTGAACTTTAGATCATAAGACTGTGGTTGAGGTGATCGATTTTAAATCTTAGTGATAAGAGTAAGCCGTTTGGTGCCCTGGTGAGGAACTGAAAACTAGTTTTTGTTATGGTACAGCGCACTTGGCATACGATTTGCAAATCAAGCTGTGCCTTAACAAAATACCCAGAGGAAAAAACTTAAAACATACAGGCTCACGCTCAGGCTTTAAGACGTTAAATCCTTCATATGAGCTCTGAATTGCAGCAACATCTACAAACAACACACAATGTGCTGTATACCACCCCCCAAATCCCAGCTCTGTCATTGTAGGAGCCAAAGCCCATGCATTTAGAGGCCATATTTCATTGGTTGACCACAAAACTGAATCCACATGTGATCCTGTCTATGTTCTTAGTTCACGTCCATATGGCAGGGGTTACTTCCTGATTCCACAGCAGACTGGTACATCTGTAAAAAGTCATGATACTGAGGAGCGCAGCCGAGCCATGCCTCGCTGAACCTTATGGCCCCTGTGAATAGAAACTCCTCCAACCCTTCCCACTGTCCCACTCCTGACTCTGGTCCCTGCTCCACCTGGATGGCGCAACTCCGTGGAACAGATACACGTCCTGACCATCGGTTGCGCCCTCGTCCCTCGAAAACACGGCGCTTTTGACGAAATAGACGACTCACTGATACCGACAGGGACACCCGCTGCTCATCATCAGTACTGTCCATTATGGACTCGATGCTGCCTCTCACCACTGGGACGTCAAAAAAATAAGGAGGGAAAATAACAGAATTAGGAAAATGTAAGCACCACTAGTTCAGCAACAAAGTTGAACACAGTTTTTAATATCTGATAGCACCAAGAGGAGCAGGTATCATTATGGATGTGGCAAGGAGTTTGTGTTAGAAGCAATATTCTGGCTGCACAAATGTATAATTTCTTAAAATAACATACAAGCAAAATGTTTTTTTAATGACTAGAAATGACTACAAAAAAGTTTCTGCTCTGGCTTCAGTGGCAACTAAATAAAAAATTATAATTTTAATCACAAAGCACAAGTTTCATAATTGTCTTAAAGAAAATACCCTGTTTTTGTCAAAGTTAAACATAAAACTGGTTGAAGTTGTCAATTCTATTTTTGCAACAATAATACAATAACTTTAAGTTTAAGTTAAACTGATCTGTTTATATGCGACCACAATCAGTCAACTCTGGGCTGAATGAGAAAACAATTATTTGTTACTCATGAGATAAAAAAAATCAAACTGAAAAAGAATTGAGTAAAGTAATGATATCATACCAAAGTCGCTGGTGCAGACAGCTAGAAGAATCTCATCATCAGTGCAGGGTCTACATGGATCTGAAACACAAACACATGTTTGTCTTAATATCCTTGTGAGGTCCTTTGGTTGACTTAATAATGCATCTAATTAATGCTATGCTTTATCTAACTTTAACAGTGACCTTAATCTCAGAAACCAAAAAAAGGCTCTTTTAGTTGTTTTAAGTAACAGCTGCAGTTTACATAACAAGGACCAGCCAAATGCCCCCGCAAGGTCACAACTTTACATAACGGGGACCAGCCAAATGTCCCCACAGGGTCCCCACAGGGTCAAAACTTTACATGGTGGGGATCTGCCAAATGTCACACTGGGACTAGAGCTGTGTATTTTAGATAGACTTTTGATTTGAATACATTTTTGTGCATTGTGATTTGATACAATACAACACCAAGTCTACACAGAGCCTATGCCGGTGGGTTATATGCAAGTGTGATGCTACCAAGTGGATTAATTGCAGTTGTTATGTGTAGTTACATTTCTGAGCAGGTGCACCTCTGGCTACACCACAGGGTTCGCAGATGCATAAATAAGCCTTAATGTTTATTGCCTGACTTCTCTAAAGCACTACATTTCTTATAGGTTTGAAGTATTAAAAACTACAAAGATACAAAAACAGTCAATTGCTGTGTAACTTGTCTTACTTATTGTTTAAATGTCATGTATTGTGCAAATTGTTCATCTTTTTCCCGCTGTTATCTTCTGCTCCATCATCCAATCCAGTAGGTGGTGATGTTGCACCAAGCTTGCATATGAAATTTGAATTTGTGGAATATGGAGTCAGTTTTGATTTTCTGCTATTTCTTTAAAAAAAAAATTGTCAATTTTAGAACCTTTAACATTTTCAAGTTTACCTGAATATTTAAAAAAGTTGTTAATCGATTTCGATTTGAAAAATACTCATTGATTTAATTGATTAAATCAAGAAAAGATCAATTAAATTGCAAAATTGATGAAAATCACAGTTTTAGTGCGGACCAGCCACGTGTCCAGGACAAAAAAAGTCAGTTTTGGTGACATTTGGTCTGTAGCGAGATACGAAACCCAGCCAACACAGTTTGAGACAGAGTTGAAAATCCACCTCGATTACGTCACTGTGAAAACTGATCACATGACCACTAGTGATAGTTCAGCTAACACAAGTATTACATCATTACATTACATTATATCATTGTAAACAATGCTATATGATTGAATCAGTAAAAGAAAAACATGGCGTTTTATCTTTTTCCTCAGACTGTTTGGGCACAGGGGGATGATGGGTAACCTGTTTGACCTTTAACCTTATCACCATGACTATACAAGGATAATTATTATAAAATGTTACACTACCATCCAAGAAAGCTGACGCTAGTTAAACCCCCAAGAAACTCAGACTTTGTGAAGACTGACATCCAATAACTGAAGTAGAATTCATTTGTATTTAGGTTAAATTATATTTTATATATATTTTAAATTAAAAGTTTTTGATAATAATATATATATATTTTTTTTCCTCCTAGCATTTTTCTCCGTCTGTGTTTTGGCCTGAGCTGGGAGACGCCACGTGGCGGTGATTTCCTGCAAAGTCTGTGTTTCCTGTCTCTCTTCTGATCTTTTCAGTCATTCATCCTTCACACACACACACACACACACACACACACATATATCTGTCCATACTGCTTCTTCATTCTTCCTGCACTTTTACTCCCTCCATCCTGTTTTCAACACCCAACCGCTGTCTGTGTCTGTCTGTCTGTGTGCACGCGCTCGCCCTATCCTGGGGTGTTTACAGGATGAGGGTTAGGAAAGGGGTGTCGTGCTTTTTTGGCCCCCTACAATGTAGTGTTTCTGTGTGTGTGTGTGTGTGTGCGTGTGTGTGTGTGACTGAGGGTTTAAGCATTTACAGTCAGGATAGGGAAAAGGAACTCTGGAAGGGTTTGAAGTACCAAGACTAATGCATGTGAAATGCACACACACACATACACACACACACACACACACACACTGACTCTGTGACAAGGTAAAAGAACTGGGGGATGCGAAGAATATAAGTCTCTGAAGTGTAACTTTATCTGTGTGTGTGTGTGTGTGTGCGCGTGTGTATAACCTTTTCCTAAAAACAACAGTGTGTTAGTGTCTGAATCAGTTAGAATTTTACATATTCACAGTTTTACAAATCTCTCTCTCTCTCTCTCTCTCTCTCTCTCTCTCATTGGATCAGACGAACCTTTGAGTTGAAATGAACAGAACTAACAGATGAAGCCAAGGAGCAACCACTTTCTTAGTGTGAGTGTGTGTGTGTGCATGTGTGTAAACCTTGCAGGGTTAATCACTTGATAAAATATAACTTTCTAACCAATTCTACAACAACAAAAAAAACAACAACCATCCCCTGCTGATTGGTCAGATCGAGTTGATTAATTCTCTAAAAACAGCAGCTCAGACAGTAGTGCAGGTTTATAGTAATGCACTCAAGATCAGTCACAGGGGAGTCATCCTCATACAGCACACGCGTATCTGTCAGGGTCTTAAAGTTTTACAACATGACATGTAAGCGGGGCTTCAATAAATACATAAATAAATAATCTATTATTAATTTGTGTATTTATTGTTTTTGTTTTGTTTTTTAAGCAGAAGAGAAGCCGCTGTGCCTCACTGGTGTAATTCCAGTCATGAAGTTAACGTGACATTTTAACCCTGCAGGCTCTGGGGATACAATGCTGCCTTTCATGACATCCGTAACAAGCCGAGCAATCAAAAGCAATCAAACGCACGGTTTAACTGCTCATGTTTAATAAAACAAACTCGCTCGTGCGTAACGTGAAGCCGTGATTGGCAGCCAAAGAGGCCTAAACGAACCCGAGCTGGACCTTCTGATTAGGCTGTTTATTTTTTTATGTCACTGAGGACATGAAAGTGGGAGGTGTGTGTGTGTGTGTGTGTGTGTGTGTGTGGGGTCATGTTTCAGGGGTCTGTCTAGTCCATGGCTGTAAAAACTCTCCTCTTTCATTCCCCCCTTCTTTCTTTCCAACCCCCCATCTCTCTTTGATCGTTCCTAGCCCTTTTTCTCCCCCCATCTTTCACCTCTCCCACATCAGCCGGGTGTGGAGTTACGCTCCGACGTCTCGAATCTGTGACCGGAGTCGTTATCAGGTCGTAAGACAAAACACAGTGACGCAGACGGCAAGCAATCACACATTGCAGACGACAAGTCTACAACCTTCAGCAAGGTGCAAAAGTGTCGAACCCCCCCCCCACTTCTGCATATTAAATGAAATGAAATGATGGAGATTATGAAATTAAATCAATTGGATTTTTTTTTTTTTGTGTTACAGGCTGGGAAGCTCCTAAATGTACAATTTAAAAACTGGCTGTTTATGTAACAACCTCAGCAGCAACCTCATTTCCCCTCTTGTCTTTTCCAACAACTCATCATCAGCTGTATATCAACTATACTAATCACTGGCCTGATCATCTGTCACCATGATTCATAGGTCACTGTGTGGCTTAACAAACAAAAAACATTCCTCTGAAACTGCTAAGACACAGGGACTGGACTGAACATAGGAAACAAAAATGTCTGGAGAACTATTCCTCAAGACTACATTAACAAATCAAAAAAGTCTGGAGCTTCGGAAGCACAATAGAAAGCAATGGGTTGATGGGGATAGCAAGACAGCACTGTATTTATGTTGCATCTCCATCCATCCATCCATCCATCCATCCATCTAGCCTCTGTAGTCCAACTAGGGGCCATGTAGGCCAATGGTGACCATTGTATTTATTCCCATCTTGTATGACTGTGATAGGGCCTCCGGTCAACATTCACACACTACAGGCAATCTGGGAACGCCAATTAGCCTAATCTGCATGTTTTTGGACTGTAGAAAGAAATTTGAATATCCAGAGGAAACCCACCAAAGCACAGGGAGGTCTGTCACATTTGTAACCTTTAATTCCCAACCTCCAACCAGAAATAAGAAAAGATACTGTCTTGAAACTTGAAACTACAACTTGAGGGAACCTTGGGGCTCATTTTGTGCTCCTTACTTGTTTACTGAGTAACATCAAATCTACAACATCAGAATAAACCACATGAAGGCTTTCATGTTTTTTTTTTAATTATTATTCTTTGCACGTACAATGCACCAAGTTTGAAAATCATTCAGAGTTGCAAATTATGATGGAATCTAAATGCACGTTTTGGGATATTTTTAAATCAATATCAGACATTTGAATCAGAAAAGTAGTTTCACAAAAGAAACACTATCATTTTGCTGAAAAGCGTGGAACATCTTGTTAATAAACATGACCAAACCGCAGCTTATTTTTACGCAAAACCCAATTTGATTGGTCAAGCAAAGACTTCACTTATAACCTGTTATTTTCATAAATAAACCAAACCACAAAATCTGGAGTTTACCTGAAGGTGAAAGAGTCTCTCCAGGTGCCGTCGCTCTCTCTCCTCTGATCAGCTCGTACTGAAACGCTGTGACTCTCCTGCTGATGTCTGAGTGGGCCGCAGCCTGAATGAACAGCGCCCCCTCGTCAAGGCTGAAGCAGCGGACCCGGCCGGCTGCCTGCTCTTCCTCGTTCAGCAGCATCCGCATTACTCCAGCTCGCTCCACGAACACGCTGGCTCCACGAGAATCTGCTCTAGGCTTCACGCAAGCACTCAGTCGGGTTTCAGCACCCGCTTCGGGAAAAGTGTTGGGCCTGAGGTTGACGATGATGGCGCCGGTGGGGTAAAGCCACTCGAGGGAACCTTCGGAGCAACGCAGGTACACCTGCTCTACATCGCGGGCATGAGACTCATGGGTCAGACCACTAGCGAGACAAAACGGAGAAGTGAGATGCTGTGAAGGAAAAAATCTCTTTGATGTTTATATTGGCCTGGGATTAAACAAGGCAATTAGATACCCACCCCTTATGTGACCTTATATAAGAAAAGACCATCCCCCAGCTTATCATTCAGCCATGCTGTTCTCTAGGAGGCGTGGCTCAATACTCGCTTGTTTACGTAAATGCTAGTTTAGAGTACACTGCAGGAATATAAGGGAATTACCACATGAAATGCAAACAAAAATGACATTTTTTGATCTATTAAAAAAAAATCTTAGTCAGTGTACAACATTATAAACTGATTAATTGTACTCCATGTTTATTATTAATACTAACAAATGCTTTCTCTAACTACGAACCTTTAAGTATTAGAAGAAATGTTCTTTCTATAGCCTTAAAACGTGGACTTTTTTGAAAACATTACCAAACTCTGGCTTTTAAAGCTTGTGTGACTCTCCATCTTTGAATTGTTCTGTTGTTTCTGGACCATAAAAGAGCGATCAAAGCGGGTGCGGCGGGTTTGATTTATATTTCAGCGTAATTTAGCCCGGGGTGAAGGAGGGTTAGCACGCAGCATTTATGGAAATCAGAGATAAAATATTAACCAGGAAGCTCAAAGTCTCACCTCCGATGCCAACACACACACACACACACACACACTGACTGATTTTATTTATATATTTGTTTTATAATGTCAGGATTCATGACATGAAGGATCTATGCAAACATTTTAAAGTTGTTTATAATAATAAAAATAATAATTTATATTATTATTATTAATGTTAATAATAATATTAATTTAAGTATCTGTATATTAAAACCAAAAAATGCCATTCTTAAAACTAAATTATTAGATAAAAAAAAACATAAATTAACATTTAGTCGAAATATTGTATATACATATATAAATATATGTACTTTTTTCTTAATCCCAAACCATACTAGCTTTGCAAACCATAAGCCCATTTTGATTATGGCTGGGTTTTTTAGATTACAGTTTACATAAATCACAACGTCACCTCTGTATAAGGTTACTTCATGTTGTTTTGTTAATTATTGTTTTTTTTTTTCCAATTATTAAACTTTTCCCACAGGTTTGCTTTCCCGTAGTTTATAATTAAACAACATTTACAACTTCACTATGATGCCTTTTGATTCCAATTGCTCAAATAGTTTCAGAACAGAAATTGGCACAAACTGTTTGTTTCGTAAACGAGTCTCCATCACTAAACACTGGCAAACTTAACAAAGTGGACTTTATATCAACTAAAAGACATTTCCTGTTTTACAACTGCACTTTCAACCTCAGAGCTCACAGTCACAGGATGGATTGATTTATGGCCACACTTATCTGGTATCACCTGAATGAGGATGGGTTCCCTGTTTCTGGTTCCTTTCAAGGTTTCTTCCTCATGTCCGCTGGTTTGTATTTATATCTATAAATGTTATTCTTTTTGAGATGCTTTACAATGTAGTCCATTATTATTAAATGTCCTATGATGTCCTTGTTAATGAAACTAAATGTAATTGAATTTAACCAGCAAATGTAAAGGACACATACTGTACACTATTCACTATAGTTATACATCGAAAGACTGATAATCACCACCATACTTTACGGAACTCTATCTAATATCTACTGTACCTTATTCTCTGTGGTTTCCTTGCATCAGGAAAAAGGAGAATAAATAATATAACACCATGCTTGCACCGCATTCCAGCACTTCCTCATTAGAGGTTTGCTTTTGCTTCTAATCATAGTCATTAAATCATGTCTTTGGAGCCAATTAAACCAATTGATCCCAGAGTGGCCTAATGGACACCAGACTGGTGGGATAAGATCAGAGAGAGTGAGAAGGGGCAGAAGGGGGGAAGTTCAGCTAAAATAAATAAGTAGATATTCTCCCCTTAATTACCATGTTTTTTGGTTTCTACAACATTCCACTGGAAGCTGTACTATACGTCTATAGCCGGAGAATTGCGTTTCAGTGTTTTTGGCCAAACTTCCTTTTTTATTCAATTTTGTGTTGTCACCCTTAAAATTACCCCCTGATGAGCTCTGTATGAAGATAAACGTGAGGTGTTAAGGACAGGAAACAAAACTTCGACACCCTAACCCACTCGCACCGTTTATAACCTCATGAAACATGTGTTAATGAGCAAATGAGATGGAGCACGTGTGAAGGAAGCAGTAAGAACAAAAATAAGTGATTACAGGAGCAGGCCTGCTAAACATTTGTCTCTCCAGTCTCTACATCTTAACATCATCTCTCTCTGTTCTTTTAGATAAAAGGAGTGAGATCTGATTATTGTCATTTTGTGGTGGTGCAGTGTAGTGACTTCAATGACATCACAAGGATGTGAAGGTATTTTTTCACCTGTGTTTCTGGGCATCTTGTTAAGATCAATAACATAATCCTATTGTTCTTATGCAAAAATTGTTGCATCTATCAGCTTCAGTTCTTTTTCAAGTTGATGTTGAAACCTTAAAGGTTACATGCAGAACTCTATCACAGATGGAACCACAAAATGGTTCAAAGTACACTAATCAAAACAAATGTACCAAAGCTTCAATTATTTTTAAAGGGTTCCAAAAAAATATTTATAATAATAACACTTGAAAGATATCTTTGAAGTAACACACCAGCATCAAGATTATGAGATTGCAGGACTTCACAAAGTAAGAGTTATTTTAAATCATACTTATTTTAGAAAAACTATTAAAATTAAACATTTGTACCATTTATCCTGAGTTTTCGGGGGTGGGCGAGCAGGAGTTTATCTCACACTGGATGGGGTGCCAACTCATTGCAGAACACCCCCCAGATACACACAGTCTTATACAACAGAGAAATCTGGAATTGCCAATCAGCCTCCACTGAATGTCTTTGGAATGTAGGTGGAAACGATCCAAACACAGGGAAGAACAAGCAAACTCCACCAGAGGCAAGATATACAACCATACCCAAAACCCTGGGGTGTGAGGCAGTAATACTAACCACTGAGCCATCGTGCTCCCTCCAACAACAATATTGGACCTGGTGAAATCCCACAACTGTACATTGACAAAAATGAATAAATAAATAAATATCACATTTGAGTCACTAGGATAGATTACCACCCCTTCCCTGGAATAGGCTCCAGCTCCCACCCCCCTGTTCACTGTGATGATAGAAAAAGGATTTTACAAAAAGAGTTCAAGGTGGACAAATTTCATTCCATTTAGTAATCATCCCACTTGTTAATTAAATAAGCCCCACCTCTAATTTATAATGCAGACTTGCAGTTACATTGAATCCAAATACATATACTTCAATATGGAGGTGGTCCCGGTTCTTGGAAGGCTGTCCTTAGGATTCTTAAGTGTTTTTGTGGAAATTCATGCCCATTCATTCTGAGGTCAGGCACTGATATTGGATGAAAAGGCCTGGCTTTCAATCTCCAGTCCAGTTCATCCCAAATGCTTGA
>JAOVVB010000028.1:14396805-14407591 GCA_028570985.1 Heterobranchus longifilis | reverse complement strand
TTTATGAGACTCTCTCTCTCTCTCTCTCTCTCTCTCCTCTCAGATGGTTCTTTCAGTTTGCTGCAGGCTGTGTCACGTCTGTGTGTCTGATGGTCAGAACTCTGCCCTAGATTCTGACCTGAATTCCGGTCATGCTGCTGCTCGTCTCACACACTACATTCATAAGAAATGTCTAATGAAGTGTGTGATAAAACCCTCAGAGTTCAATCCTCATCGACCCGTTGAACTCAACAGCTGTTTTCAGGACCTTTGAGTCGTTGGAACACGAGCGAGAGCGAAGGCCAGAGAGAGAGAGAGCGCGAGAGTGAGAGCGATGGCGCGAGTGGCGAGTTTTAGTTCATCTCAGACTCACATTCTGAACGCAGCTCTCCGTCTGGGCTTCCAAACTTGAAAAACAACTTTATAAAAAAATCCATTACAAAATTATTACAAACAAAGTGAAAGTGTTTGGAAAAAAGTGTGGAACAGTTCCACTGATCTCTGACCTACAGTCCCCTCTCAACCAGATTCCACTGCTCTGATTGTGTGTGTGTGTGTCTGTGTGTGTGTGTGTGTGTGTGTGTCTCTGTGGAAACTGCCGGTCTCCAGATACACGTCCTGTTTTTGATGACCTTTGACCCGATGGCACGCGACCTCTCAAACCATAACATGACGCACCCTTTTCCTGACACACACGCATGCACACACACAGACACATACACACACACATATACACACACACACACGTACGTGATAGCACACGTCCGGATGCAAACACACTCGAATACGGCAAAGGAAGATGTAGGGTGACTGTCGGCACTTCCTTACGGTAACTAGCTGTAAATCACACAACACCCACTCGACAGTTACACAGTTTGTGTGTGTGTGTGCGTGTGTGCGTGTTTTGGTTTCTTATAAATGCATTATAAAAAAGACATTTTTCGACTTTGACTCAATATTTTTTTATTCTATAAATCTGTCAGTAAAAAAAGTGTGTTTAACAGTTTAGTGTGTGCGCGTGTGTGTGTGTGTGTCTGTGTGCTTTACCTGTGTAAGTAGCTGCTCTGGACTGAGTGTGTTGATCCACCTGGTGTAACGCTCAGTGGAACCTTCTGGAATACGTCTCACACGACAACCAACAATCTACAACACACACACACACACACATCAGACGACATCAGACTCCCCCTTCCCCCGAGTTCAAGCTTCTTCACATACCAGAGGAACTTACGTATTGTTTTCTTTCGTGCACCTGTACTTTACTCGCTACATCTTGTACTTTTATTTCAAGCATTTTAAACAGAGACTTTTCAGGCGGCGATCACGTAAACCGATTTCCGAATTTAAACGAAAATGTTCACACCGTCACACACACACCACTAAACAAGTCCACCGATCCTAGTTTACAGGTCATTGTAAAAGCGCACCAAATTGATTGACGGTTACCTGGGCAACCATTCCACCGACTTGGTCTCTGGAATCGTTGATTATTCGGGCTCCTTCTTCAAGCGTCCCGAACAGACGCACTTGTTAGGATAATTAGAAACAAACTAGCTGAATAGCTAAATTATTAAGCAAAAAAGTTTTGTATTTCACACCAAAACGAATTTCAAAAGTTTTGGCGCATCACTTAACCTTATCGGATTCTACATGCTTGCGGTATGGCCATGTTGAGTACTTGAGTAGACTACCTGCGTTATACAGAGTAGCAAAATGGTAGCGACTAGCTAGTTTAACAACTGACGTGTTAAAATCTCTACTAGACTTAAAGATCCACAGTACCGACAGTGACAACTTCAGCTGTGTTCAAAATACTACAGTCATACCTCGGTCAGTTAGATATCTAGAAAAATCTGTTTCTGAACTACATGTTCAGAGAACACACCGCCTACCTGTACTTGAGTTTTGAGTTCATGTACTGAGGCTAAAGATCATACTCATATTCCTACAAGTTTCTTTCTTTTATATTGTGCTCAATGACAAAGTTATGTCAGCTTGTATTATGCCCTGATTACATACATTTAATCTGGACTTTTAATGCTTCTGTACAGACAAAAGCTTTTTAGCTCTAAACTGGCCCACTGAGGAACCAAAGACTGTCTGTATATTAGACGTCCTCTGTTCTTGCACTCTTTGGTACCAGAACTTGTGTACTGCAGAATGAGAGGAAGGCAGTCGCTGGTTATTCCTCTCTCTTCACGCTGCTTTCCTCTTAATTGATGGAATTACAGCTGGAGGTGGTAATGAGCACTATAAAAAAAACCTAAACCACAGCAAGATCCCCAGATTCCAGACACTGCACAGAACTGAGGGGTTTTCATCGAGCCACACTGCTGACGCGGCAGGGATGTGGAGACACACATGAAGAGAAGTTAACTTTAGCTTAAACCTAATAAACTTCCACTAAAATCAGAGTGCTGAATCATTAACACACCATGAATTAACCCTGTAGAACCTGTGAGAATGAACAGGGTTCCTAGCTTCCTTCAGTGGCTACATGTGTCTGAGAGAGAAGACAAAAACGTTCAGAAATGCTACCCCCAGGTGACGGTTTTATTGTTTATTTTTTCCTTTCTAAAAGTCTTTTTATTCATTAAATGATTTGTTTAAACCCCTGACTGGTACTTTGACCCACCTATCCATCCATTTGTCCATCTATTTCTCCACCCATGCATTAACTTATCCATTAACCCGATCATGAATAAAACTGTCAGTCCATCCATCCATTGATCTCTCCACCAATCCATCCATCCGATCTCTCCATCCATTCATTCGCTTATCCATTAAATCGTCCACCCAACCATTCGCTTATCCATTAACCCAATCAACAATCTGTCTGTGCATTCACTCATTAATCTTTCTACCTATCCATTAACTCATCCATCCATCCATCATCCCATTAATCTATCCACCAACCCATACATCTGTCCATCCATCAATCAATCTCTCTATCCATCCATTCCCTCACCCATTAATCCATCCATTCATCCATCCATCCATGTCTGTCCATTCATCCATCCACTCACATATTACTCTTTCCACCCATCAATTCACTCATCCATACATACATACATCCATTCATTCACTCATCAGTTATCCCAATCATTAATAAATCAGTCAGTCCATCCACCGATTAATCTATTCACTCAACCATTAATTCATCCATCCATCTATCCACTCATTCATCCATCCTTCCATTAATCTCTCCACCCCTCCATTCACTCATCTATTATCGACCTTTAATCAATCAACCAATCCATCCCTCTGTCCATCCGTCCATTACTCTCTCCAACCATCCATTCACTCATCCATTAATCCATTCATCCATCTATCTGTTCATCTGTCTGTCCATCCATCCACACTCCCATTAATGTCGCCATCCATCCACCAATCCATCAATCAATCCATCCGGCAGACTAGCTGCATTTCCATCTAACCAACAACCAACTAATCACCTCTTCCACCCATTACAAAGGTATCACACAGACTCAATAAAGGTCTACAGGCATTATAACACTCTGTATAGGAGTGAACTTCATGTCAACCAACTATAGTTTGTTCAGTGATTTAGTCAGAAGTTTGGACTTGTAACTTGACTTGGACTTGCCTATCTAGCAGTGCTGTCTGTCCATGTGTATATAATCAACAACTTACAGTACTGGGGTTCAGGACAGCAGCCTCATACTGCAGTCTCACTCTCTGGGACATCATGATGTCATCCTGGAAAACACATACATTATCCATTTACCCAATAGAGCAATCTAGGAGAGCGGGACATCCAGTATAACAAAAGTTTAAGTGGTTTGTACACGAGAAATGTGTTGAAGTGAAATACTATCCCTATATGTAACCATTATATCTCTATATTTCTTTTACATTTAAATAAAAACAAAAGTAGAATTAACTACCTGCCTCTTACAGTATATTACTTACAAACAGGTTACACCTCTTATATAGGTATAATTGTTATTTATATTTTATTATTATCACACCTACTGTTGTTGCATTTGTGAGTTTTTTTTTTAGAAGGCTTAAAGTTCACGACTTTTATCAAGATAACAACATTCGAATTTTGTTAACGTCCAACACTTTTACGATGTCTAACACAAGTGAGAATGTAATATTAGTTCTCAGTGTCGTGTATATTGTGATTAATGTGATTTATATAATAGAACCTAGCTTACACTCTACCCATATTTTAGCAACAACACTTTCACAACTCCAACATGGAAGTCCCACATCATACAATTCAAGACAACACCCTTGCGCTGAGGCAAAATGTTCAGACTTAAAGTTAACTCAACGCTACTATTAACCCTTCCCCTCCAAATATATGTTATAAACTTCACCTTCACAGTTTTCCCCTGATGCTGAGTAAATCTGCAACTTCAAGTCACTAGGATCAGCAACCAATAGCAGTCAAAAACAGAAAGTGCATGTATGTGCATGTTGTGTCTGGGAGCTGTTAATAAGGTCATAGGTCATGACATTTGCTCACTCATCTAAAGCCCAGACACTTAAAACAACAAGGCTGAACCAATTCAAGAAGACAACCACACTTTGGACATCTGCTTCAGCATGTCAGCTGCTCCATGACTCACACATACACATCAGCTTTTTTTTCCCAATTTCTCTCTGTCTCACAAACACACAGTCAAAGAGGAAGTGAAAGAAAGAAAAAACTAAACTAAATATGATCTTATGCTATAAAAAATAGCAAACTATAAAACTGGGAAAGAGCAACATAACCACTCAAATAGAAAGTGCGGTTAGTGTATAGTTACTACATTAACAATAAATCACCGTTCTCAACCACTGACCCCTGAGTTAACCATAAACACTGTCACATGCTCCAGCTTAAGATCCGTAATAATACACACGTTATTATAAACCTACATCCAGTGAAGCCTGTCCTAACATCTGGTTCCTGCTTGTGCTTGAAACAGACCCAATAAGTGCCTCGCTGGGAGATTTAGCCCGAAGAGAAACAAGTGAAAGATGGACAACATGTCACCCATTGACAAGAACCATTACGCTATCAAAGAAAACAAACTGCGTACCCATGTGCATTGCACAAGAAGGTCAAACAAAGATTCGTTCATTAAACCGAAACAGTTCCACTTCCCTAACACTAGGATCAAGGCACCCAGTAAATGTGTAAAGGTACGGCTGGTACTACCGGCGGTCTCAGGGTCATTTATCACTTGCAGAAGGTATGCCAGGAGGAAGAGGTCTCCAATTTGTTTCACAAATCAGATATTTACGACTGAACATCCACAATTCTTGCTATCCGTTATCACTCAAATGAGGATGGGCCCCCTGTTGAGTCTGGTTCCTCTCAAGATTTCTTTCTATTGCTATCTCAGGGAGTTTTTCCTTACAGCCGTCCCCCTCGGCTTGCTCATCAGGGACAATCTGAGCATCATGATTTATACACATTTCCATAATTTTCTTTTGATTCTGTGAAGCTGCTTTAGGACAATGACCACTGTTAAAAGCAATTTATACAGTAAATAAAATTTAATTGAACTGTTACTTTAAAGGGATCAGAGGGATTTCAGCTCTGTTCACACTGGAATCCCAAATCCGACATATTGTAAACTATCTACATTGGTTGCCTAGGTAAACTGTAGCAAGTGTGTTGTGTTGCATCAAATACTGGGGACTAATAACAACAGACAGATAACAAGAAGCAATTTCAATGTCTAATCCTGGTGGACAACATCTCTTTCGCACCAGACATCAATATTCCCGCTTAACCATGAGCATGGATCCATGTTCATAGCATGTGATCGCATGGACTTGACCTTCCGTGTTGTGTTGCGAGTGATGTAGTGGTCAGGGCTCAAGGCAGAGAGCACCCACCTCCACATGCTCGGTTACACATAAGAGGCAAGTTTGAAACACCAATCAGCCTACACCAAACATTTTTGCACTCTAGGAATAAACTGGAGTACGTGGGGAAACCCACCAAGCATGGGAGAACAAGAAAACTCTACTCAAATGGCACAGCAGACAAGATTTGAACCCCCACCCCTGGAGGTACGAGATGATAGTGCTAAGCACTAAGCTGTCATGTCACCTAAACCTAGTCAATTCGATTAAAACTGAAATGCTGAGATAGATGTGGACAACTGGAAGATGCTCCCTTATGGGCTAATAAAGCAAAAAGACCACCCATTATGTCTGTTTGAATATTCCCTTAAGGATCGGGTATAGTCCACACCTGCCTCTCTGAAGGGGATTTTTTAGAAAATTGCAATGGTTTGCTGACAGTGGCCCTTACATTTTTTTTACATAACCTGATCCAACAGACCAGCAGACTTGATCCCAATTCCCATTCCAGAGGCAAAAGTTTGTGTAACTCCATCCAGTCTGCCACCCATTGCTTCCCAATATAAGAAAAGGGGGGCAGGGATGGAGAATATCAGATTTAGGTTCCAATACTTTCCAAGTACAAGATCTAGTATGAAACTAGTAATGGTTTTTGCATGCCTAAAAAGGTTAATAAAGCAGGAGAAGTGTCAGGTCATCCTTGGTTGGTCATTGATTGCAGATTTTCTGAAGAACTTTTGTGGAGTTTTTCACAGAACTATTAAAAGTCCTGAATGAAAAACAAACCAGAGGACTGGACCATCATCATCTTGGGATTTTTCCCTTTCTCAGGTTCCCCCGGTACCCTTCCTGCCACAATCCATCCACTTTTCTAGGATTGGGACTGGACTGAGGATGCCCTGCATCTCCAGGGTTTTCTATATGGGCATAGGGTTAAGGGCCTTGACAAAGGGCACGCAACCTGGCATTGTTGGGGCTCAAACCCCTAATCCTCTGATCAGCAACCTAGAGATTTAGCTGCCTTAACCACCACAGACCTCTTAGAGGACTGTACCATCAAAAAGACAAATAGCTCAGAAGATCTAGATGAGTGATTCTCAATCCTAATCCTGAAGAAACAATGGCCTGCTCATTTGTTTTTTTCCTGTGATACAACTTATCTCAGGGCATTTTCACATTACGGATCCGGGAGCAAGAACACTTGAACACAAAGTCTGGTTCGTGAAACATGCCTTAGTCTGTTGGAAAAGGTGTTCTCGAGCGTGGTATAACGTACTCATGGACAGATTGAATCAGATATGAAAGCCAATCGTAGTTGAAAACAAAAGTGTACTGCTGCTTAGGAAGGCAGACAAGAGTGTTGCTGTTAACACTTTTTCAGAAACATTAACATTTGGCATAGCGTGCATACTGACTTCCTCGTTCATTTGTTCTCTTACATTTACATTTAGGCATTTAGCAGATGCTCTTATCCAGAGCGACTTACAAAAAGTGCTTTAAAGTTTACATTATTGGATACATACTTACCCTGGGTTAACTAGGCTAATAACTAAGTGCCATTAGTCAAACACAACTGGGAAGAGGTTTTTTTTTTCAGGATTAAAAAAAAAATCTATTTTACCCACTAAAGTGAAAACCTGTGTTTGTTTGTTCAGGAAAACAAATGTATTTCTTGATTAATATGAAACGACCTGTACATTTAATAGCATTCTTGTGTTCATTTTAGCAGCGTTTTATGGCAGCATGTTCAAATGTTATATATATTAAAAAAAAAAAAAACAATCTTAACTATTGTGTGCTTTTATTAAATATCTGGTGTCATAGAAATTTTGATCAGCAAGAAAAATTAAGCTTCAGAATTTTACTGCATGATAATTATTTCTTTATTCTTATACAGAAATTTGTGTTAGTTGAATTATTCAAATGATTTTACCCATGTTCTAATTTCAAAAAGCATATTTGCTCAACCATATTCAAAGGTCATTTTATTACTAAACCACTGAAGTGTCTCAAAGCCTTTAATCTGCAAGAAACAAGATATGTTGTAAATGTAGCCAACAACTCATTACATCCTACCAAAATAACTGAAGTGGTAAAAAACTAAATTAAGTTCATGTTATTTGAGCCTTGAAGCTTTTTGCTTGAATACATTTTGCTTTCTTCCAAATAAATAAGATATAAATATCTTGTGGTGGCATGGTGGATTATTGGTTAGCACAGTGGTCTCGCATCTCCAGGGTGAAGGGTTTGATTCCAGCTTAGGGTCTGTGTGCAGGAGTTTGCATGTTCTCCCTGTGCTCCACAGTCCAAAGACATACAGATTAAGCTAATTGGATTATTAAGATAATTGTAGTGTGTATTTGTGCCATGCAATATATTGGGACCCTGTTACATTACCTCTTGCCCAAAGTGTCCTGGAATAGGCTCCAAGCCCTTCTGCCCTGTACAGAGTAAGCAGTATAGAAGATGATTGAACAAATAACTGAATGAATGAACAAATATCTTGTGACAAAGGTTTTTGCCCCAAACAATTGTTTGCATAATGTCTTGCGTATGCACTGAACCGACACATTCAGCATTATCAATGAAACTGCAAATCAAACATCATAGAATATATCAGTAGATAGCTACTGTAGATCTATTTCTTGTGACATTAAAGTAATTGCTGAAAGGGGAATGTCTAGCTTGTGGGGGGGTGGGGGGGGGCTATTCTGATAATCCAGACCATTTTATAGATTGTCCTTAATCATTTTATAACTGTGTCACACAGCTTCTGATTTTTCTTTCTGTGGATAGCTTGAATAGATAACCCGAAAAAACAGTACCTTAAAGTAGGAAAATAACTGACAACGATAAGTGACAAATCAGTTAGATAGCTTTTACAGCCTTGATTAACATGATCACAGTTGTGGCCCTGCCAGCAGATGATATATTTTTTTGTTTATTTGGCAGAGGTTCGAGAAGAAATACAACTTGGAGCTGGCGAAGGGGGCCGTGTCCAAAGAAACCAAGTTTGAGTATGCATGGTGTTTAATTAGAAGTAAATACACAGACGACATAAGGAAAGGGATTCAGCTATTGGAGGGTGAGTCGTTTTAGAATACACATTATTGCTTATCAGAAGCATTATTCTTCTGGACTGTATAGAGTAGTTACTACAACTGAACAGTATTACAATATAATATGGAGATTGTGTTAAATTGTGTCACTGTACACTTTTCTAGTTCAGAAAGTGTAGTGACAACTTGCAGTGTACAGTGACACACTACCGTTTTTCTAATTAGAAACAGAATATTAGTATAATATTACATTGCTTTGGTAAATATGGGGTGTCCCATTTTTGGCAAAATATAGAATCCTCCGTAATAAGAATCCTCTATATGACAAACAGTGTCATCTCTCTCACTCATGAAGACTGTGTGTTAAGATATCTGGTGTTCTGCACGTAATTGAAATTCTGATGCATTTTGAAAGGGGCCGCATCCTGTTCCAAGCATGAGAATGATTTTACAAGTTTTTCTTTTGTCAAAGCTGTTCTTAAAGGCTATCTGTAGAAATGCAACAGTATGGAAAAAAACTTGGAGGACATTATGCAAGTGGTGATTTTCCATATGTACAGTATGGATACTCAAAAACCTGTAGGCTTGCATTATACATATACATAATGTGTGACGTACACAGTATATATAATGTACATATCATGTGTGAGGTATAAATATCTTTATGTACCATGATAAGTCATTTTTATCATGTGGGCCAGATGTGTGTAGCATTAAACATCTTAATCAATATATAAATTATTTGACCTTTTTTCTAGATCTGGTACAGAAGAGCTCAAAGGATGACCAGAGAGACTTTCTGTTCTATCTGGCTGTTGCAAACTACAGACTTAAGGTGAGGATAATGAATTGACTCTTTTTGGTATTAGTATTCTGTATTGCTATGAATGAGTTTATGGTTATTAAAATGTTTGATACTTACAGTATGTTGTGTTTGTGCCATTGTTCATTTTCTATCAGTGAACATGTTGTACCACTGCAGCACTGTCTGTGTATCTTTTTATTATTGCCTTGGTATTATCACATTATTATGAACAGTGGGTAAACTAACATTTTTTTCTTTCTATTTTCTTAAATGTGGCTTCTTTCTTTGTTTTTCTCAGGAATATGAAAAAGCACTAAAGTACATTCGTATCCTGCTAAAGAATGAACCTGGAAATAATCAGGCTATTGAGATGGAAAAGCTCATCAATCAGGCGCTAAAGAAAGGTTTGTGTGTGTGTGTGTGTTTGTGTGTGAGTGATGGTGTTTGTGTGGTGGTGTGTGGTTGTGTATGACGGGGGACAGGACAGTGTGTGTTTGGCGGGGAACGGGACAGTGTGTGTTTAGCGGGAGGGGACGGACGGATGGACTGTGTGTATGTGGGAGGTTGGTGTGTGAGGGTGAGGTGTACAGTACAGTGCAAAAGTCTTAGATACCCTGTGTTTCTTTTTATTACAAACTATGTTATACGTGTTTATTTCATGACTTCACAGTTAAGGCCGTACAAAAAAAACATTTCTGATTTCCAAACATCAGTTTTCCAGCGAAAAATTTAATGTTACAGGTAAATATCGTGTAGGCCAGAAATGAAAGCATATTATGTAAAAGCCCAATTTTCTGTATAATATGTTCAGTAAAACTAAATAGCTAATTTCCTTTTGAAACTTCTTAAATTGTACCTTAGACTATATTTTAAGTAGAGGATCATCACACCAATTACTGACTTTTCATTCATTTCATTAATTACTGTTTACTACTGTTTTAAAATATTTTAATGTAGAAACCTTTTTAAGAATTTTTTTTCTACATGTGCTTAACTTTTTCATAGTACCGTGGTTGAATGCGGGGTTTAGTGGGTTCATGTGTGCGCGGGGGGGGTTTAGTGTGTGCGTGGGAAGGTTGCGTGTGGGGGTCAGTGTGCATGTGTGTGG
>JAOVVB010000028.1:14358205-14372974 GCA_028570985.1 Heterobranchus longifilis | reverse complement strand
TAAAGATCAGTAACATAATAAAATACTCTTTCATTTCATTTTTTCTCTTTATTTTAAAGAAACTGAAATAATGCTTAGGGATGGACTAGTGGCAGTTTGGCCCTACTAGGATTGGAATCCAGCACCTTTTGATCACCTCTACCCTCTGACAAACCACTGGCTTAAGTCGGATTTTGTGGTCTGATGACTTTTATTCCCTAAGTAGACAGTTACACTTTCATGATATTCAAAAAGACTTAGCCACTCTAAGAAGCATAAGCCAGGTTGTATATACATACAATACACTTATCCATTTTGTGGGTGCAGCACCATCAATATGATTGCCCTGCCTAAGGAATGGAAACCCAAGAAACCTCACTACATTCCTCGACCTCTGGGTAAACCCTTCAAATACCACTGCTTTCAGTGCCCATTTACCTGCAATGAAAAATCTCACCTGTTCAACCACATGAAGTATGACTTGTGCAAGGACTCACTTTCACTGCTTTCTAAGCAAGGCAAGATTTCCTCAAAGACTGTTAATGAAATTACCACAGCAACTGCTTCCACAGAGGTGCAGAGACAAGTTACAGCCCAACTTACTGATGACCACAAAATCAGAACAAATGATGAAGAGAGGAATAACACATCTGAAAGCATGAGGTTACCTCAGATAGATACAGAGCTAAAACTAAATGCTGTTAAACTAATAGCCAAAGCATCATCAAGGACTGATGGACTGAAAACTGCAGCATCAAGCAATAATGAAGAACTAGATGCAACAATGCATACTTTTGACTTTTATCAGAAAGACTTGACATCAACCATTGATCAACCATCAAAGTCCTTCCAGCATCTCCCCATGTACAAACCAATTCCTTTTCATAATTCAATCTTCATTGACTACAAAGCCCAAAAGCAGGCCAAAGGAACAGAACCTTTTCACCATGGCCTGGAGTACACTTCTTATGGCTTCCACTACAAATTATACCCTATACACTCTTCTTATGCATTATATTTTCTTCATGACAATTACTGCCCTCAACTCCCTTCCACTTCACATTTTATTCCATATGCTGTGGATGATGTACCACGTGACATCCACTCACTCCTACCAGGGCAATTTTCTCCCATCCACTCTATCCCAACAATTTCCAATCACAATTTAGACCAGTCTTATAGATTCTACCATTCAAATCCCTCAGTTAGCATGCATCACCTTCAAGAACTATGCTCTGATCCAAAGATAGACCAATCTATGATTGTAACCAGTAGTCTTGGTCATGCAAGACCCAATGGAGTCCATCTTGATTCATACTCCAGGGCTCAAAAAGAATGTTTACTCAGGCAGGACCCTGGGATCATATTGACCCAACAAAACAAAGTTCAAATGAGTCCCAAAACTGTCTGTTCTCCAACTGGGTCACCAGCTGGGCCAAATGCAACAGATCACTCCCAGAAACCACCGGATGTACATGAGATAGTGTCTCCACATCTGGAAGAGTGTGACACAAAGACACTTTCAGCTGAAGACGGATGCAGACAAGGAAGCTCTACATACTGGAAAAGGTAAAATAAATAAATTTATTAATAAATACAGTATATATTTGTTATACTTTAGTCACCAAGTAAAATATACAATTCATTTACTAACCCTTTTTCTTACTGTGTTTACCTGGTTATGATTGGTAGACCATCAAGACCAGAACAGGATGAAATGGCAGATGATGACGACAATGCAGCCCCGCTTAACCTCTCAAAGAAGGAGCAAGCTTTTGAGGTTCCTTTAAACCTGTCTCTGAAATCCATATCTGGTGTGACTACCTTGCCTATATTAACCCATATTAAAAGTGAGATTAAAAATGTCACCTGGGAAATTGTGGATGCCGGTTCAGCGAAAGAAGAAAATTATGATTCCATAGATGAGAAAAAACAGACAGCTGCATTTGCCTTGTGTCAGCTGGCCCAGTGGCATCTATCAGAACAGACAGAAAGCTCAGAAACAAAAAGCTCACATTTCTGCAAGTACACAGAAAATAGTGCAAAAGAACATCAAATGAGCTCTGCTTCACTTCATAATAACTGCATATCTGGTAATCCTGCAGTCTTTCTTCAAAATGGAAATTCAACCCAAGAATCTGGTCAAACCTTTTTGTGTAGCAATGAGCCAATCAAGACAAATCCTTCTTCTGAATCTCCTGATCCAAAAACTGCCCCGGAGATTAACTGCTCCAAATCTCATCCTGAACATACAATGGTTTTTCCTTCCAAACCAAAAACCAAAGGTCAAGCAAAAACTGGGAGATGTGGAATACAAAACGTTAAGAGGAGCAGAGACTCAGTTTCTAGCAATCGTGTTCTAAGGAAAAGACGTCGCTGTTAATCGCTCTCCAAAGTTTAACACTGGGATGGAAGGCATTCAGAAATAATCGTCAGCTAGACTTGATATTAATTAAGGACTGTGTATGGCTAAAATTATGGGCCTCCAAGAAAACTAAACAAAAAAACTTTAAAAATGTACAGTTAACAAGGAAATTTTTTAACTTTTGTTATTTTTTATAATATAAAACTAATCTACCAATATATTTTTAAATTGCTTTGAAAAATAAATGACCACTAATTAATAAACTAAATGCTAAATATGGTGGATATTTGTACTTTATCTAAAATGGCATGTCTTTCTTAGTATAACCACTTAACCTTATAGCCACTGTTGAAAGTCTCTTTATCTCACTTAAGCCAGAACAGTGTGTCATTTCATGCTTGAAATGACACATCCCTCCATCACCACCCCTCCTTTCACATTTACACACCCCAAAATACAAACACACACAAACACAAACACATTGGCAGGTGTACCTGAAACCTGCTTAACAGTGATCGTCACATCATGCAGGTGTGAACATGTTCTACTGTATGACTGTTGAGTTTCTGTTTCTCTCTGTCTTCTTTTCAAAAAAGACATGACACATGATTATGTTATAGCAGCTATAAAGGCCTCACCAGTGTCCCTTTTTTAAAGTTCTAAAAAACATAAAAGTACCCATACCAGCAGTACCAGTAGTAGGCTATTAGCAGCCAATATAGAATATGTAAATTGTCTATAAAAATATAGACGTAAAAAAAACATAAACATTGATTATCAATTAACTACAGGTAAACCAGATACAAGATCATAGGCACCCAAGGCTCACTCATAGGGACCAAATGCCCAGAACACCCAGAAAATTAATTGGTGTTCTAATAAACCACGTGTAACACTGTAAAATGCAAATAGTATTTATTTATTGTTGCTTACTGATATACTGTATATCACGACTTGATTAAATATTAACCTGAATGTATTTGTCTTACAGGATGCACTAAACCCATTCAGCCTTAGCCAATAAAGCTTGTATTTATAAATAACTCGATAGATTTTTCAACCAAAGAACAACATCGAGTAGATCAGCATTACAATATATAACCAAACTATTTTTGTTCATTATTCCTTTGATCCATCAAGTTTTTATTTTAGCTTAAAATTATTCACATAAAGACATTTTCTTGTGAACACTTTCTTGGTTGTGCAGGTTTTGGTTAGCAGGGATCCTGAGGTCCATGTTGTGTCTTGGAGGTGCCCTCCTCCGGTGCATTGTGGGCAAGCCACTGAGTCAGGCACATGGTTCTTTGAGGAGAAGCCTAGGGTTACAATCGAAGCCGGACCCTGGTTAGGCAAGTATCCATAGACAGAAGGCAAGAGATACAAAGTGAGCTTTGCTGAGAGGAGAAACAGAGCCTCAGTTCATGACAGGATGCCTAAAATTTTGGTCATGTCTATCATTGACAAGTCCTTTTGGTTGTGCAAGGGGCAGAGCCATGCTGATTGACAGCTAAACTCCATCTCATAAGCAGCACTTCAAAGCTGAACTCCATCTTATAAGCAGCATGCTAGAGACCCTAGATGACAGAGTATCTGTTAGCACGTAATTAAAAGAGTACAGCTTTTTGATCATTTAATTGGATTTAGTTTTTTAAAGCATTATTTCTCTAAATACTAATTTAGGTATCCTCAAATTCTGTGGTAAGTTTTACTCTAAAGACTAATGTGTGATTTTATTATATTCAGAATGCGTAATTGTTTTTATATGCTAAATTCAGATTTGTTGGTTCAAATTAAATTCAGTTTCTGTGCATATCCAACATGTTTCACTTCAGCTCCAACTTGCCATGGAGTTAATAGCTTTGCTTCAGATCTCTATCAAGCCATTTGTGGCCTTCAGAGAAAGGGATTGTTGCTGTGGCTCTGGAGCTGGGGGGCTGTTTGAAGGCGGGGCATTGATGAGAGGGGCAACAATGGCTGGGGAAGGTTAGGGGGCAGGTCCGGAGGCTGGAGCGTGTTTTGGGATGAGGGCAGGGGAAGAGAGGCACTGTAGGGAAGAGCACCAGGCAAAGCATGTGCAGGCAATGGGGAAGTGGAGTTCGGACGCATCTGATTCAGAGTCAGTCTGCGTTGGTCACAGTGGAATGGGTTAGTGGGTGAGGGAGCACTCAGACCTGAAGAGGAGAAACAAGAAAAAGAAAAGAAAAAGAAAATATTAAGTACTAGAGTTTTTAATTTATTTTTTAAAATATATATAGTAAAAGCTAGCACCTATATGTCAGTTTTATTTGTTTAAATATCTCATTAACTCTTAACTTTGAACAATGTTTCCTGTGTTCCTAGTCCTAGATCTCTAGTTGTCTTGCCTTTCACCTTTTACCTTTCAATATCTATCTCATGTATTCCATAAAGCCAATGTATGTCTTGTCCCCCAAGCATCAATTTATATCTCTATTCTCAATCCAGTTCCAGACCCCATATTACCCCAAATCGATTTCCAATCCCTGTATCATCTTTTAATCCAATTCCAATATTTATATTTTTGTACTCTCAACACAGGCTATGCCTAGGCAATTAATCATCTTCTTAAACACTCCAGTCCTTCTCTGTGTCCATTCCCAGTTCCAACCCCTCATTGCCATAAATTCAAGTTCTTGTGTCAAACTCCAATCCAGTCCTTCTGCCTGCATCATGCCGTAATTCAATGCCCTCCCTGTATCATCCTTTAGAACAGTCAGAATCCCTATCTAACCCACCATTTGTCTGTGTTGATTTCTATATTGTGTGAAATCAGTTAGTCAAGTTTGTGTGTGTGTGTGTGTGTGTGTCTAACCTGAAAGGAAAGGGTTTTTGCTCTTAGCCAGTATATCTGAGGGGTTTACAGGTTGTGTTTGTGGCTGTTGTTTTGAGGGAATTAATGTGTCTAGGTTGATGAGTGAAGCAGCAGTGGGGCCGAGAAAAGCCTCTGGTGTACAGCACTTTCTAGGGGTAACTGGATCCACTTGAGGTCCAAGATGAGAGCAATCAAAGGTCACCGAACTTGTCTCAACTCTGCCATTTACCTGCCCACCCACCATCAAGTCAGCAAACGGGTCCATATCTAAAATAGAGAAAAAGGATCATCAATGTGTTTTAGCAGCCATTATATAGAGATGGAAGTGTAATTTATGCTCTGGAAATATCCATTAGTGTTGACTCAATCACTTAACTAATTGTGATTTAATGCTATATTTTAACAGGCCCTATTACAGTGACAGGGATTCAACCAAGAGGAAGGGAATAACTAATCATCAAAAGCACATTACAATCAGGAATGAAATGCAGGTTGGAATCAGAGATAACAGTATTACCTGCTGGACTCTCACAGCGAGGACTAAACACACTGTTGGGCCGTTTGTCTTCAGGTTCCTTCTCCTCACGAATAGAAAATGGGTCGACACCTGCAGAGGCTTTGTTACAAGACATACAGTACCAGGTCTCAAATAAACAAAGTTTCTATAGGTTGTATACAAGTGTATATCCCGTTTATTTGTGTACCTGGTCGAACTGGACTCCTCCAGGGTTGTTCTGTGGATTTCGATGTCGACGTAGTAGGGAGGGCTCCCCATGGGTCTGGTGGAGATTGGTGCGTAACCCAATGGTCATCTGGGCTACTGGAAGATGGGTGGGGTTTCCAAGGACTACCGACTACAGGAGTACTGGTGTTAACCCCATCTAGAGAGAGAAAAAGAGTAAGAAATGCAGAGAATTGTTTTTGTGCATACATTCACTTTTTTCCCCATGGTTCTTTAAATTGTACAAAAAAAAAATACAGAAAACTAATTGTAGGAAAACTCCTCATATAAAAAACAAGAAGTTAAATTTAAGAACATACCTATAGACTCCCAAGGATCAGAAGTTAAAGGGCATGAAGGCTGGGCATCCCAGAGATCATCACTGGGTGGTGCTTCAGATTGGCCAGATGGTCCAAATACATCGACCAGATCAATCATGGCTGACTGGAAGAAAAACCAGATCTATTACAGAGAATCCTATTTTGGTTGAGTTCACTGTCTGAGAGAATTAGTTTCTTTTTATTACTTTACTGACGTGCCCTTGTCCACTTTCCCTAGGAGTGCTGTATTATCAAAATGAGCTTTGGTCAAATTGTTATTTCAAATGTTCCGTAAGGTGTTAATCAAGGTGTTAGTAAGGTGTAGCATTTTATATAATATAAGTTAGCAAGAAGGATGGATTGTTGATCAGGGGGTCCCTGGTTCAAACTCCAGTGCCACCAAGCTGTCACTGTTGGGTTCTTGAGAAACTCCAGTGAGAGGAGCATTCATCGCCTGAAGTGCCCGATGTGCAAGAAAGGTGATTTATTTGGTATGTACCAAGCAAGATTGAGAATGTGTTAGTTAGTTCAGTAATAGATTATACTGTATAGAATACAAATATGAGCTCTTATTCATTTATTTATCTCGTCTGTCCAAGGTCGAAGCTTGCTACACATTTATTTGGTCTTGGAAATGACTACAGATATGATGCGGATGTAGGAGAGATCTGTTTAGGGTAGGAACAGAAAGAAATGTGGACTGTTCTTTTCATACCTCCCTTGACCCAGAGTCACTGTGTCTCCTGATCTTGTTTACAGATTTTTTAACCTGGGGTTCATCCTCTTGACCTTTGCGGTGCTCCTTTAGAAAGAAAACAAGAGTCGAGGATGCAAAAGTTGATTGTTCATTATAACCGCGTCTCGGAGTGTTTTATCCCTTTTACACTACAGCAAATTGCTTTACTTCATCAAAACATTTTACACAGCATTTTTTTTTAAAATAATTACAGAACAGCATGTAATAGCTTATATCTTATTATTGTAAATAAGTTAGTTTCTGTCATCACCAATGTTATTGCACATCCAATCCTTCTCTCAACAGTCTCTCAATCTACTTTTTTTTGTCTAAACTGTGTTTTGTGTTTAAAGTTCAAATGGCAAAAATTCTTCTGTCCATTAGCACAGTGCTGATTATACATTTACCCATATGTGTGTGTTTAAATGTAACTTGTACACTGATAAAAGATACATGATATAAGCGTATATGCTGGGATATACTATTTGTGTGTATGTTACCTCTCGACTCATGGCAAGTGCCAGCTGTAGCTGCAGCTCTTCCTCTCCGCTGGTTTGAGGTCGAGAGTGCTCCAGATCAGAGGCTCGTGGAGACGAGGGAGAAGCTAAAAAGGATCAACAGAGAACTGGAAGGTAACATGACAGAGATACTGTACCTGCAGCATAGTTGAGAAAAAGAGAGTGATCCACAGATTTACCACAGCCTGATGTTTACAAAGGATCTTTGTTTTGTGAAGGCTCTTCAAGGGGTTCCTACATCTAACTCTGCATAAGCAAATTGCTGCTGTGCATCAGAATTTCTCTGATTTTTCATCTTCTACCGGCTAAAGATCTAAACTTACGTACCTATAAGAAGTCCTAATGTGTAAAATAAATGTGCATCCTTAGCTAAGTTTTAATGTAAGTGGTAAAGAAAGCTATTTAAAAACTAATAACACACAATTATATAATCATAGTCATAGTCTTTTCACACTAGCACTCACAGGTAAAGGAGGACGGAGATCCTCTGGAGCGACTGAACTCCTCTCCATAGAGTGCTGCCATGCTCGGCTGGCTGCTTCTCCTGCTCGGGTATGACGGAGGCGCTGTCCCTGACCCTCCACCCCCTCCTGCACTTGCTAATCTTTCCTTCGTCTTGAGCGCCAGTGCCCTTTCGTGTCTAAGCCTGTCCTCATCCCTGAGCAATGCCACCAGCTGCTTGGCCTTCTCACGCACATTGACCCCCTGATCGCGTCCGTCCCGGTCGACGTATTGGAAGTCACGCAGTGTCTGGATAGTGAAGGCATTTTCACGGCACTGCTGTGCTACGCGCTCCGAACCCGTCTTGGCCAAGTAGTCAAGCAAGGTCAGGGCCTACACAAAAGAAGGGGCCTAAGATGAAAAGTTGCCGCTATTTATGAGATTATTGATTACAATGTATGCTAATAATTACATATTAATAGCTATAAACTTAGTAATAAGCATGGTTTTAAGCACATTATGACCTTGTAGACATGCCTCCAGTTCTTGCCATGATCATTAAGGCGTTTCCACACCATGGCCATGACTTCGCTGAAAGCAGCTACGCTAAACGTCAGCTCAGCAATCTCTGACATCAGGGAGCTGGATGGCCCCCAGGGGTCATTGGAGGTCGCCTCACGCACTTTGACTTCAGCCTCCGAGTAGTTGTGTACGATGTTCTTCACCTGCCGACGCAGGGCCGAGGTTGTCATGGCTACAGCAGGTATGTGCGTACGTGATGGAGTGTTATAGGTTCTTTATTTTGTCAGAATAGAGGATGAGTGTGACTACAGAGATGCTCAAAATCAGGCTTGTGTCTGCAAGAAGAGAGATACAGATAGACAAATAGGTGTTGCATTAAAATTGATCTTTGAGCATCCAGCGATAATTGAGGTCACATCTGTTTAAAATTACATGAGCGCACTCGATTATTGCTCCCCGCTTTATTTGCAGCAGGATGTGATCAGTTTTCCATTTAGGATCTTATGTATAATTAAACAACTCTCTGGCACTTCAAATCAAACAACACCAGGACAGGGAGTGTGACAGGAAGTAAGGTCGTCAGGAAATACAATCCATGTGCCAATATTCTGATTCATCGGTAGGGGCTCACTGAAGTTTCATGTAAGATTCATAGTGGATCTAGTGAGTGGGAGGGATTTATTTTTTATGATACTAAAGAATATGAGCTATGAAATAACTTCTTATGCTATTCATGCTGTTCGGATATCAGGATGACATCGTGAAGTCATGAGAAAAGTTAGAAAAAGATAACTCCTTCCCCAAGCCTACCCTTCATAACCTTTAGTGGAACTTACATTGTGTGAACTGTTACCATACAGATCACTTCTATTTCATACAGAACAGGACAATGAAAAACTAACTGTTCTGCACACACACACACACACACACACACACACACACACACACACACACACACACACAGAGGGCAGTCACCAATTTAAATTGTGATCTGTTGCCATGGTGACAGTGGCCCACAGAGAGCAGGCTGGAAATGAGGAAACAGGGCTGTCCCATATTTTCCTGAAGTCCAGCAGAATCAGATTATAATGTTTTTTTTCTCTTAAATATTAGTGAGACACCCCTCTCTCTCTCTCTCTCTCTCTCTCTCTCTCGCCATAAACAATTCCATAAATAGAGACAACAGTAAAGTTGGTGATTATTATTGGATATTTTGAATCTGTGTAGATGACTAAGTGAACAGACATTGTCAAGCTTATTGCCAACATCAACACACACACACACACACACACACACACACACACACACGTAAACAGAATCGAATTTTCTGTATCAGATTTCACTCATTTCCACACAATGACATAAATCATTTCAGTAACCAGCAGCCCAGGAGGATTATGGGATGAAGGATGAGGCTGCCATATTTCACCATCTAGTCTTTCGGAAAGCCGGGAGAACAGAAAGATTTCGCAGGTGTCCCAAATCACCAGTTTTTCTGAATTTACATCATATCTAGATATGCTTTTTCTATAGCATGATTATTCCATAATTATTTATCATTTCCCACAATTCTTGCTCACTTTACTCTAATTTTAGCACCCATAACAACATTATTATTATTATTATTATTATTATTATTATTATTAAGATTATATATTTATTATTATTATTATTATTATTATTATTATATATTTATTATTATTATTATTATGATTATATATTTATTATTATTATTATTATTATTATTATTATTATTATATATTTATTATTATTATTATATATTTATTATTATCAGAACACACCATGTAAGAGGGTATAAGTTGTACCCCTGGGGCTCAAAAGGTGCCCAAATTTCCCCCCTTTGAAATATAATGGTAACCTCCATAAAAGCTTTGCTAACTTGCTACCTTGTGCACAGTTTGAGACCTCTTTCATGGGTCTACGACAAACGGTACGAGACCATATGGTGTACAAAGCATGTTTCGCTTACACACAGTGCAAAAGAACAGCTTCATAATGCGGTGTCTTCTCTCTCTGCCAAAACAGACAGACATTTCAGCATATAAAACCCTGATGTCTTACTGAGGAAGAATGTCATGGTTAGTTTAGCTGCTTTATTTAATGTTGCAATGATAACATATATAATTTGCAAATAAACTAGAGGATAAAAAATATAACTTCCTTACATTTGTTCTGCTGGACACAGTTTATGGTAAAGAGAGACCTCTAGTACACATGTTCTAATGTTATTTTCTATCTGTTGAGCCATTTAGAGAGCAACTGAATATACAGTACATCTTACACTGTAAATAGTTTACACTTTTCAAACATACATGTAACAAAAGCTTTATGCTGTAAAACAAAAAAAGTAAGATTTTTGTGTATCTTGATCCTTAATTATTGTAAATATATTTATTTTTATTTATTTATTTTATTATTTGGGAAATGTCATAATCTGTACATCACTTTATCATTTTGTCTGGCTGCTTACATGATTTATAAAAATCGGACATTACGATGAAACAGTTACTTAGCAGTACACAGTAGGCTTTTCATCAAATACTTTTTTACTCTTACTGGAGTAATATTTTGGAAGACTGCTTTTTACTTCTTCTTGAGTAATATTATTTTGAAGTACAGCTACTCTTACTTGAGTACCGTATTTGACTACTCTACCCACCTCTGGCTAAAGGGAGATTAGAGGACAAGGGAGTGAAGGAAGACTCCAGTGTCATCACAAATTTACACACTATCACCTTTCTGCTGAGTAACAGCATGCTCTCTCTCTCTCTCTCTCTCTCTCTCTCTCACACACACACACACACACACACACACACACAGTGTACTCCATACACACTTTATTGATGTCCAGAATCATGCTGTATTTATGAAGCTTGCATATTGGGAGAATATGTTAATACATATTAAAAATGTATCACTTCATATATTCTTCAGTCTGGAAACTATAAATATAAAAAAACAGTACATTGCTAAAAAAAGAAATATAGCAAGGATGGTCTAAAAAAAAAATCTGTAATCCTCTGTGTGGTTAATGCATCATCATAATGTTTTCACGTGTCCGATTAAAGATATTATTAATCCATCTCTTTGCTCAAAACTGGAATAGATTTTAAACACTTTAGCTCCCCCTCAACTTATTCCTAATTTACCACCCTAATCATAACCCCACCCCTCACCCTAGCCCTGCCCCTGACTGTAATCACACCCTCATCTTGATTATCATGTTACTTATCATGTTTTTTGGCGGCCTCTCTTAATGTAACTCCACCCTCACCCATCGTAACATCTTATCTCCACCCTCCTCATAATTTTGTTGATTTAGCTCCACCCCTCCCTGTAACCCGACTCTCACTTTATCCTCATTTTGGCACCCATGACCCTGCCCCCATTGTAACATTTCACAAAGGTCTGTCACTGATGCATATGATTGGCTATTGTTGATGTGATTTACAATATCTTCCAGAGAACATGGCCAATTTCTATCTTTTTCCTCCTGGCCATGGGAGGCTTCATCACGGTTCAAACTTATGATGTACCTCTGAAATAGTAAACACATCTACCTTCACCTTAATCCCACCTCACCATAATTTGAATGCCATTATTTTAATCCTGCCCTTACCTATAACCCTGTTCTCAATTTAATCCTCATCTCAATTCCCTTATTTTTAAACCCAGCCCTCAACATGACCCTACATCCCCAAGGTACCACATTACTGAAGTCACAACACCTTAATTCTCTTCTCGTCACAGCCTCTTTTTAGCCCGGCCCCCCCGGCCTAACCCTGGAATCACATATAAGTGATTATAAGAAAAGAAGCACTTACACATAAGTAATAGAACCATCAGGGTTTCACGTTAGACCCTACACTTTACTCTCGGTGTACACGGCACTGTAACTCTATTAGACTGGACAGCCAATCTGGACCTGCACACATCAATGAAAATAAAAAGACCTTCAAGGGCAATGCTGATTAAAAAAAAAAAACATGGTCAGAGAGGCATCAGTGTCCTTTACACACGCACACACAGAGAGACAAATAGAGAAAGACACATTAAGTCAGTGCTAAGGTGCTGACTGTTCACATTTCCTTCTCTTGTATCACAGAGGTAAAAAAAAAAATCATACTCAATTACTCAGCACTGTTACCTGAACACATATTTATATTATCCCCAAAATCACAACTTATACTAAGGGCGTTCAAGTCAAACAGGGACTGATGAAGACAGAAGACTTGAAGTCCACTGATGAGAAAAAACAAAACAAAGAAACTTTTTTGGTGCAAACATTTTAAAGAAGGCCGTACATCCGTGGATGATGATCCAGGCCGAGGCGACTCGGGGACCAATGTAGTCATTTCCATGACATTTATCCAGTAGGAAGCCTGATCCCTAAAAAAAAAATCAACAGATAACTTGTTGCCAACGTCCAGCCGGCATCTGTCTGTAGGACCTGTACACATTATTGTTCATCAACACCACTTGCATATTACAGGAACTCGGCCAGTATCGTCACTCCAAGCCATTTCCACATTTTTTGGCCATCAAAGAAGTTCTTGGAAGGCTGGTCTTCCAGACACAAAGCAGGAAGTCTGATCATAGATCAAGGAAATGTTCTACCTTGATGCACTAGTACCAAGCACTAGTGAAACACTGGGATAAGTGCATAAGTGTAGCAGGAGATTATATAGAGAAAGGAAGTTTTTACTCTGGTATTCTGAGCAATCAAAAGTCTCAGTTTGACTTGAATGACCCTCAGATATTCAACATTCGAGTGCATCATCGACATTTCATAAGGAGAATAAGTTTGCTCATAATTCCTTTACGGATCTGTTCACATCTGACGTTGTAATTTGTCTCTAGTGATCAGATTTCATGCATCATTTCAACAGGACAAAGCTTGATGTGCACATTTATTACATCAGTCTTCCACTGGATTTATTTTTTAAGCTGAAATATTCTGTGAATCATACAGTTTTTGGACTATTTCAAAGTTTTTATTCTTGTGGAAATAGGACATTGATTGAAACTTTGAAAAGCAGCTGCTTTTATCCCTGCTGTTATAGCATTTCCTTTATCCATTACGTTAGTGACAGAGTGCTCTACCGTCCATAATGATTTCCAAACAGTCTTGCAATGATTACATATTTTTAGACTAGGGCAACGACGTAGTCCATCAGGCGATCCTTCACTGCTGTCCAGGAAGCACTAAGATGCATTGGTGTTCACACTTCAGATGTGGCGTGGCTAAATGCATACCAAAAAATGCGCTTCCAAATGTGGTTAGAGTGGATAGCTCACCCTGCGTCTTTCAACTGTACTTACTGTAGTAAGCATCTCAAATGACGTACACACTACATGGGACATTGGCATTACAAACATTACTATTTCCCACAGTCAGTATCATTAAACACTGAACCTTGACGATTTAATGTTGTTGTTCTTTCAGCTGCTCCTGGCAAGGGGTCGCCACATTAAATGCCATCTTAACCCGCCAGTCTATCACTTTCTAAATATTTTAAAATTTATTTCATTTTAACAGTAGACAGTGGACACGTTGCATGCAAGCCTTTAAAATTGATTTAAAAAAGTTACTTTTTATTAAATAAATTTAACAGACCTTAATATATAGTAGGTCTCTTCCAAACGGTTGAGATGTCACTTTATGGTAAAAGTATTAATGCATTATTAATATTATTATTATTATTATTACTGTTGTTGTTGCTGTTTTTATTTTTTGTGTGGTGTAGCACCAATAAAAAATGGACATTAGATCTGCTTTAATTTTGATGATACCAAAAAAGCTGGGTTTTTTTTTTCTTTAGTTTTTTTAAAAAGCATACTATTTAAACATCTAGTGGATTTCTTTTTTTTGTACATTTTTTGTATTTTCATTTTATTTTATGTACCTTTAATAAACAGTACATAGTGCATATAGGCGCTTATATTATGCAATGTTACTTATTCCAATAAAACACCTACGTGGTAGCTAAACGATAGCTCACTCATACTTACAATCTGACAAATCAGGCAACCCTTATAATTAGCTGGGATGATTTTTATTTTGCTGAAGAGTCCCTTTGAAAAAGGCATCACCGACTTGATTAGTGGATCTCATAATTTTTTTTTTTTTTTTAGTACAAGAAAAAAACAAAAAAAAACAAACAAACACTAAACAGTAAAGAGCTTGGATGAACAAATGGACATGTGTAACATTCGACCAAGGCTACCAGGCCCTCTGAAGCCATATGGACAAAATACACACACCCACCTACACATTCCCACACACATAATGTAAACACCCCCCGCCGCCCCACAT
>JAOVVB010000028.1:14336378-14350907 GCA_028570985.1 Heterobranchus longifilis | reverse complement strand
TTACTGCAGGTAAAAACAGTTGAAAGTCAGAGGACGTTTCATTTTTTGCTGAGTATATACACACACACACACACACACGCACACACACACAATATTTTAGTGCCACCTGCTGTCTGAGAAATGAGTATAATAAACATCATGGTGTGTATCAACATTAAAGCATAAAAACCCTTATTAAAATAATAAAAATTAATAAGTTTAGGTTCTTGGTCACCATTTTCAAGTATGTAATATTACAACAAATAAGTTTCAAAATATAAAAGATATATATATTTAGCTTGTAAAGATTTGAAAACACACCTTAAAGTTAATGAAATTAAAAGGGCATTTTTTTAATTGAAAAAAATATTTTCCTTTTTAACAAGTCTGTGGTATATAGAACAAATGCATATAAGTACAAAATATTTAAGGATTATTTAGAAATTTAAAGCCACTTTCGGATGCTTTCCTACTATATAGGACCTGCTATAGGATCGGTTAGAACATAAAAACTTCCTTCTCAATCAGAAAATTCCTCCTAAATCAGCTGACTTTGCCTGTGATTAGCTGGATCATCTTCCCTACAGAAATTCCTCATCACCTTCCTAAGGTGATCTCTGAACTTGACCCCTATAAAGATATAAATCAGGGGATTTAGGCAGCAGTGAGAGAACGCTACCAATCTAGAGATGTTAAAGACGTCATTCATTGTCACTTTGTCAGTTTCATTCCACAGCACTAGCAAGTTTCTTACTAATATTCTAAAAATATCCACAGAGAATTTAAAAAGCTTGGCCAGATTGAAGAAAAACAGAGGTCAGGGTACACAGAAATGCTGATCCCTCGATTAATCGACTTGACCCTTTAAAAAGGTTACTCTTACCTTTCCTATGCTACTTTCACATTACAATCCATATTGTTAAATTCAGATTTTTCTTCCATTCAGATTGCATTTGCATGTCATGATGGATCAAATTCATAATTATAAATGACTTTTATGACTTGTTCATTTCAAACAATGTCACAGACTCATTCAAGTGTGATTTTTATTCCATACACACGGTAATGACAGGATCCATCTTGTAAATTAAATTAGGCCCCCTGCGACCCTGTACACGGGATAAAGCGGGTTAGACGATGAGTGAGTGAGTATATCGGCTTTTGTTCCAATATATAATAAATATTATATTACTGAAGTGTGAAATTTCCACTGTGGGAATTTCACACTTCACAGAAAAAAATACTAACTGAAAATAAAAACCGATACACTACGTAACATGTACTAATGCAAGATATGTTGCTAGTGAATAAATAAATAAATTTGATTAATATACAAGATAAATCCTTTCATTCTTAAAGAGATTAATATTTTGCAGATTAATGCAATATTAACAAATTATTGATTAAAATACATGTAGATTACTAACAAATCGATATTTTTATTATTAAGTAACATTAATATTATGTTGTCCCTAGTAACTATAAATAGTGCATGAAATTAATGCCAAGTCTCAATGTTATTTTGATCTCCAGCACGGAGCAGTGACTGATGGGTCATTTCGATTGTCCACGCCCTCCAAATCGATGAGCCATTGTTCACTTGTTACCTTCACTGCTTACGCTTATAAGTAGTAGTTTCACTCATTATGGTTTGGAATCTTACTCAGGATGGCTGAATACCCTGTGCAGTCCACTTCGTAGGGAGATACTAGCTGATCACCCCTACACCCTTCTGTACATTACTGTTAAACCCCCAGGTTTATTTAATCTGTGAAGTTACTGAATGTTGTATCGGTTTTACTTACTGTGTGTAGGGTTTTTGTTTACAACAAATGTACAGTGTTTTATGTTGGTCTGTACTTTAAGAGCCACAAACAGCCAGAATCAAATTCCTTGTGTGTGTAAATGTGGTCTAATATATATATGGATTTACATGGAAATATATCAGAATCTGGTTTTCAGTATATGCTTTATATACAGTATAAATCCTAATATAAGTTCTCAAACTGTACAAACAAATTATGTACAGTGTGTGAGTCCCGTGTTGCCAGTGTAATTTTGGAAAGTGCATAAAGAGATGAACAGACACAGCGGGAAAAACGTCATGTTCCACCTGCAGGAACACACACACACACACACACACACACACACACACACACATAGCCACATTATACAGTACAAGTTCTGTGCTCTCTGTCTGTATGCTAAGGCAATCGGTCCAAAATTGTGCCTCCCTCTGCTCTTCGGTTAATTTGACAGCTCATTCAATATTCATTATAATCTAAGGACGGACTGTCTGTGTTGTCGCACCGGTAACGTTGTGGCCCCAGGAGAGACAACGCAATGCGAATGCTCATGGCATCCATGTGAAGTCAAAAGTACAGAACTTCCCCAAAACTTCTGACGCAAAGCAGTACAACAGGGATCACCATACAGGTGTCTCATATCAGTACCACGTGGCGTTAGTGATTGTTTCGATTCTGTCTTGTTGTGAGAACCAGACACCAGCAAAGGAAAAAAAAAACAAGAAGGATTGTTAAGGATGGCATAAACATGATGAAGTAATGCCACACTACCCTGGTGGAATTTGTGGAATTGTCCTATAGCTAGGAGATGGTGTTCCTAAATTGTTTGCTGTGGAAAGTGGCATCTTATATTCGCAATAAAAATGGCCCTGTGCATTGTGTGTGAGGGTGGGTATGTGCAAGCATGTGCAATAGAATCTTCATCCTTCAGAATTGTGCAATCCATATGTTATAGGCAGTGTATAGAAAAGCTCAAGGATATGCAGGTAATGAAAAAACCAACCACCATATTAACCCTCTCTGCTTCAGGGGCACCATACAGTATAAACTCCAGCTTCCTAACAAACTGAGATATGCAAAGAATGGAATTTCACTGGGCTTTAATGCATATGTAACACATTATAGATAATAATACAATTACCTTTTCCCAGCCTGAAGTGACTCAAATCTGATTATTCTTTATTTAAAGTGATACAGATCAGATTTTTTAAGGCAAATTTTACCTTTGTGCTTCGTATAGCACTCATTGACATCATCAGTCATCAAGGCATTTTATAGCAGTGCTAGCAACAGGTGATAAAACAGTTAAAACAAAAAAACGTTTTGCTTTCTTCCTTCTTTAGGACCACAACAAATACAGCTGACCAACTGCTTGCTGTCCCACAAAACAAAATCCAAGGTAGATTGTTGCTGAAAGTACATCTGTTGTTTGAAACTAATGAGCGCTCATACAAATATGGTGTGTTTTATCCCAGATGGTACAAGCAAAGACATGTGTCACTGTGCACACGGTGCCATATTTTAGAGGGCAGACAGGTCCAGGTTAGAGTCAGACAAATGTCCCTTGTAAATGTAAATGTGAACTGTCATGACATGAAAATCCAAGCGACGATAAGCAAATGTGGCTTATAATGTGAACAGAGCCACAAAGATGATAATAATAATAAAATTAAAAAATGTATTTCCAGCATTTGGCAGGTGCCCTTAACTAGAGCAACTTACTTTTTTTCTCATTATACATCTGAGCAGTTAAGGGTTAGGGGCCTTGCTCAAGGGCTCAACAGCAGCATAGCATCGGACTATGGTTCAGCAGGTTTGAATCTGGGACCTGCTGAACCATAGCCTAATGCTTTAATCACTGAGCTACTAAGGCAGGCTAATAATAACAATAAAAATATTAATAATAATACAAGGCCTGCATGTTTTGTTTGAATGCAACTACTGTACAGCGGTACCCAGGTTAAATCCATTTCGTAGGTGAGCTCTTGAGGTGAAATTTCGTATTGCAAAACGCACTTTCCCATAGGAAATAATGTAAAGGCAGATAATTCGTTCCGGCCATTCAAATATATTACCAATTTCCAACACTTTAATCATGTTTTTGCATATAAAAACAATCGAAACATTTAGAAAAGACATGTAAATGAAGTAAAATATGAAATAAATAGACATTGAACCTCACTTTATGATTAGTCTTGGCACCGACACATTTTTCAGAGCCATTGTGCAATGTCTTTACTAAATCTTGCACAAAATGCATTATTATTATTATTATTATTATTTATAATAAATCACTGTATTGTGTTCTTGCTACTTGGTGTGAAATTTCACATGCCTGGTGTTCATGTACAGGACCAAAGTTTTGTAACTATTTCTCCAGCATACACACCCCTTTGCGTATATAAGGCAGGTTGGAGAGGCGCACAGAATATCTTCAGCTCTACGACACAAACACACAGAGAGAGAGAGAGAGAGTAAGAGAGTTAGTCCGTCAGTCAGACTGTTAGAGCACTGATCAGACCACTCCAGCTCTCCTGATGTCTCCTGCACCATCTGACACCAACACTGCGGAGCTCCAAAGCGCCCCGGTGCCGCGCATGCAGCCCGGACACGCGCCCGACTTCCTCCCGAGCTCCTCCAGCGCCTTCCTGAGCGGCCTGGGGCTCGGCGGGCTCGGGGTGGCGGCCACCATCTCCAAAGCTGGACTGGGAGTGCAGAGACTGGCCGCGGCGCAGCTCATAAAGCGCCGGGAGAAGAAGGCGAGGGCGGCGGAGGACCGGAACCAGACGGCGGCGGTGCTGCGCGCCCGGGAGTCTCTGAGCACCGGACCGAAGCCGCAGAACTGCAGGAGGATGGTGGTGCTCGGAGCGCCGCGCGTCGGCAAGACGGCCATCCTGAGGCGCTTCCTGCGGGACGGCTTCGACGAGCAGTACGAGCCCACGCGCGAGGACTTCACCCGCAAGGTCTACAGCATCCGCGGGGAGACTTACCAGGTGGACATCCTGGACGCAGCCGGGGAGAGAGACTTCCCCGCCAAGCGCAGGCTCTCCATCCTCACCGGTACGCACACACACACACACACACAACATAGAGACTTCACAAAATGCCACAGGGTTTAACAGGTTGTTTGCTGATATTTTCCAAAAAGCAGTAAAAATGTAACATTCTGGAAACTTTTATCTCTTTCACTTCGTTTTGTTAATCGTTTTGTTTTTACACAAATGCATAGGCATAAGATATAAAACTGAACAGAACAAAAGTAAAAACCATATATTTGATTTTAAATTATTTATTTAGTGTTAGCTAGTTTTGTTGTTTGTTTGTTTGTTTGTTTTTTTACCTTCTGGTGTTTACTAGGATATAAATTACTTTAAAGAAGTTTGGTGACTTTTTAAGTAAATGTAAATAATTAAAGCGTTTAAATTTTTTTTTTTTTTTTATGTTTCTTAATCTAGTCATATATTGTAATCATTTCCGAAAATATTATATTCTATTATGTATACTTAATACACATAAATATAAATATATAAATAAACAATGTTTTAGTATTTAAATTTAAAACATACGAGAACTTAGACCCTCCAACCAAATTACAACTCATCAGAGACCCATTTATTCAAAAGCGCTTATCCCAGGCTAAACATCACCTCCCCATGTGATTTTAAACGTTTTAGATGATAACAAAAAACATTTATAAAAACATATATTGTTTTATTTCATATTGTTTTAAAAATTGTTATTTACTACTCAGTGTTTATTAATCAATTCGAATTTAATTTATAGATATTCAGTGAGACTTTCTTCCCCAGTGCATCTTAATCATGCTGGATTTTGACAGAATTCCTTAAAAGTCAGATTTTAAACACCGTAGTATTTATTAATTTTACAGATTTTCTATGATTTTACACACAAATACTGACTTAAATACTTTTTAAAGCTTTTAAAGCTTTTGTAAACATAAATCTTTAACAAAACAAAAGCTTTATCACATCCCTTGATGCTTTTTGTTTACAACAACCTAAAAAAAAAGATCTTTGCCACACCTCAATTCTAAGAGGGTTTCTCCATTTTTCTATGACATGCGGGTCATTGGTGTCAGATGACTATTAAATGCTAAGCAAGCATTTCAAACAAAGGTTATAAAGAAAAGTGCAGTCTTCATCCTATTTACAACTTTTCCACCAGCTTGGCTCAAATTTCCATAAATTTAAGAATCGTATCTTGAAATTCCTGTTCAGCGAGTGAGACTATCACTCAGGTTATCTGTAGAGGGTCTTTAAAAATCGAAGCTTGTTAAGCAAACTTCAGGACAGAATGGTAAGCTACTGTAGGTTTGCTAGGGTGGTAAAGCTTTTTGGGTCTTTAATGGGTCCTGAATAGGTGCCTTGATATGAGTATATGTTCAGTTTCATCAAAAACACCCGATTTAAAGGAAATCATTATAACAATGTTATAATGATTAACGGAGTTAAAATTCCAAAATAAGTTTGTGTTAAATTTAAGCATTTTTGCATTGGCTTTCACAAGACTTTTGCACACACTTGTTTTGATTTGGTTTCATATAGTTTGCGTTGTCAGATTTACCAAAATGTCACTGACCAAGCTTCTTTTTGTTCTTTTCTTGTCTCATGCAGGCGACATTTTCTTGCTGGTGTACAGTGTGGATGATCGCAGCTCATTTGATGAAGTGTGCTCTCTACGTTCTGAGATCTCATCAGCCAAGGCAGCGTTGCTGCGCTCCAAGGCTCGTGTGAGCACCGTGCCCGTTGTGGTGTGTGCAAACAAAGTGGACTTGCCAGTCGAGCAGCATGCGGTGTCACGCACAGAGGCCCTGCACATGTTCGCAGATGGCTGCGCGCTCTATGAGACATCAGCCAAAGACAGTAAAAACCTGGAGGAGGCGTTTGCGACGTTAGCTGAGCGAGGTGGACTCCCGCTCGAGACAGGGCCCTCTCGCCACCGCAAGCTCTCCATCCGCTCATACCACGCCATCCTGCGTGCGACACGTCAACGTAGTGGGGACACGCCCTGCGGCGCGGTACAACCACTCGCACGCAGACCCAGCTTCGGAACAGACTTACAGCTCGCACTCGCCTCACGCGAGGAACAAACACAGAGCATGAAGCTGAGTAAAGCGGGGACACATCCAGGCTGCCCCATCCAGTGACCTCTTACACCTTCACACACCAACACAGACAATTTTCACTCTCATGAACAATTCTGTCAAATGTAGCATCCTCAGAATCACAACTCGCTCCATGATCTTCCGTTCGTTTTTATTTTCATTTTGTAAAGTACAGCTTGCTGTAAGTGTTGCCAGGTTGAATGTGTGTGTGTCTGTATATACACATGGACAAGACCGTATATTGGAAATGATAAAACATGATCAAATCTAATGCGTTTTTAATAAAGCCAGTTTGATACTAAAGACTGATAAGGGTCCTGTTATTTCTATTCCTCTTTTATGGATGTTTTATCCGTATGTGTATTAATGTTGTGTGTGCCTGCGCAGGTCTCTGACTCCTGTTTGAGACTGGTTAATTAATGAGCAGAGCATTTCAAATGAAATGTAGGCTAGAGGATAATATTAAATCAGAGATAAAGAGTGATGTCGTGACTGTTATTTACTAGAGAGGGCCATGCAAGTCACCTTCGTGATATGATAAATGCTGCCCGTGAGTGATTCTGCTAACACGCACATTTCACACTGCATAAAGCATAGAGAGGATGTGTGAAACTGAAGAGCCCATGTGTGTGTCTTCAGATTGCAGTGCATGGTTAGAAGCAATGTTGTTTCAAGGCTAATGTCCCACACATTCACTAGTACAGGCAGAACACCAGTTGAGGCATCACACAAAGAGTTACATAACTATTCACTTTTATCCGTCTTCTATTTGACAGTTACTTATCTTTTTCATTAGTTAAATCATAAGCTTTCTGGACAACACAGGCTAGCTTATTTGCACAGGAAAGAACACACGTCTGTTCATTAGCTGGATCCATATTAAACTTCCAGGTTGTATTCTTTTAGGTCACACCCTTAACAATAGAAATGAATAATTCACACAGCTTATTAAAACATACTTATATGGATTAACAGAAATCACTGTTAAATGGGAAACAAAAAATGTTAAATAACGCGATGGAAACCAAACTTTAAAAATGTTACAGTAGCAAATGGTAAATGACATTATGGTAACCAATCTTGAAAAAAAAAAAAAAGAAAAAAAAATGCTTAATAACGTTATGGGCTAAACTTGGAAAACTTTATTTAAAACAAAAATGTTACTTTAAATGATTAAATATTAAGTAATTAAAAAAAAATTTAGAGCAAACATTAAATAATGTTATGGGAGACAAACTTGAAAAATTTTCCTGGAACAAACACTAAAAACATCTTAAGTATCCATTTTATTACATTTCATGATAATTTATTACCTATTTTGGGAACAAACATCCCTGGAACAAACCATTAAAATGTTATGGGTATTGAACTTGAAAGACATTTGTCCAACAAATGCTCAGTAATGTTATGCGAACTTGAAAAATGTTTTACATAGAACCTGATTCTCATTTTTTGCTTTAATATTTAACTTTACACAGGCATTTTCTTTTAGTGTTATGGAAACCTTAACTTAAACAGTTGTAGAACAAACACTGTTATGGGAACTAAACATTTTGTCCTATGTTATGGGAACCTGAAAAACATTTTTATACCAAGGGCTACATAAAAAAGAAAAAAAAAAAAAAAAAAACCTTTTGCAAAAAAATGTAAACAACTGCACGCTTTAATATCTACAGTACAACTGTTCACATATCAGTGATATTAAGCATACAGTAACTTATAAGTAGCACAGTAACAAAAGCAAAACAATATAAAGATTTTTCCTTAAATTTTTAATGTAAAAATCGCAAAAAATGACATTATAGCAAAGTAAAATATCTTATACTGTATCTAGTCACATTTAACTACAATTTCTGTCTGGGAGGAATTCCTTCAATAGAATGAATTAAAAAAAAAATCTTCAACATCTTAGCAAGTGACATATTCTTGAATCTAGCCAAACATCTCTATAATTTCTTAAAATAGGATTACAACAAACCATATGTAAGATAATATAAGATAATTATTGTTCTCATGTTCTCATTCTATTGGCAGATAATTTTGCTACTTTTAACTAATTGATTTTAAATTATCAGCCAGTGGAACAAGATATTTTTTTTGCTTGCAATTTTAGTAACACTTGACTAGAAATGAGCTTAATAGTCTTATATTAGTTTGTTGTAAACTAATAAATTATATTAACATTTCAAGAATATTTCACTTATACCAAAAATATTTCTAACAAATATCTAAACAAATATTGCAAAGTTTTAAACAAAACCTTTTTGCTCTATTCTCAGATAATTTTGCTAGTTTTATTTTATTTCTTGAAAAAAGGCAAATTATCTGCCAGTGAAACAAGACATTTGTAATTGTTTTATTGTTTGGTTTACTGCAATATTATTTTAAGAAATGGTAGATAAATGTGACTAGATTCAAGAATATTTTACTTTGCTAAGTTGTTTTTTTTATGTTAATTTAAACATGGCAAAATAAGATTATTAAGCTTGTTCTATTGTTCTTGTTCTATTGGGAAGGCATTAATTTTTTTGAAAGAACAAAATGATCTGCCAATAGAACAAGACATTTTTTTCTTAAAGCTTTGGTAGTTGACTAGGAATACAATTCAGGGTCTTATATTAGGTTTGTTTGGGTTATTTTAAGAAAGTGTAGAAGAACTCGACTCGAATTCACTTGTTAAGACGTCATCTTTTGCAGTGAACTAGTATCAATCTCTAAAGGACAACAGACTTGTGTGTGGGAGGAATTCCTCCATGAGTGGGTGTCAGTGGAATTAAATAACACCATTCTCTTACCACCTCTCCACTTCATGCAAAGTGAGAACCATGTAAGCAAAATATTAGTTCATAAAAGCAAAACAGAAAGAATACTTTTCTTAGTGTAGACTGATTTTAGTATCAGTATGACTGGACCAGATGTTCCTGTGGCAGAGATTGCTAAATCTTCAGTATCCTTTTAATTATCTAGTCATTACAGCAGCTGGAGGAGGATGGGAGAAACGATTATGACATTTTTGATGGAAGCCTTGGAAGTTTTGATTATTTGTAGTGAGTGTCCTTGATTACGTTTAGATCCTCAAGCATCCTTGGTTGAACAGAATTCAATAGAGCCGCCTGGGTACAAAGTCACAAAGAGTCGTGTTTAACAAACAGAACAAACAGTGCTCATTGTCCTCTCGCAGGGTCTGAACGCCAGCTTAGAGACACACTGCAGCTGGCTTCACATTTCTCAGAGGACGCACGAGTTAACAGATAGGTGACAGCTTGTGAAAGGTTAAATGCACACAACATGAGATTTACAGTCTTTTCGCTGTTCTCAGTAGCTTCGAGCCATGTGAACATTATATCACCTTTCACCTAGATAGATCCCTACAGAAGCTTGCCAACCTCGTCCCTAAATTCATGCTTTCTCATTAGAATGAATGTCTAGCGATGTTATTTCGTGACTCGAGTGTTTTGTCAGAAATGAAAAAAAAAAGAAAAAGTGAAAACCGAATGTGGAGGAAGGACTGGTTGGGGTAGGTGAGTGTGATTTAGTGGTCTGAGCATTTCACACCATCACACCATCATCCCACGCGACTGTAGAGACGAGAACAGAGCATGGAGACGTCTGTAGAAGGTCCAGCGTGATCACATCATGAGTGGGTTCTTGTTTGGGAGATGACACAGCTTTTACTCTTCTTATGATATGCTGTATATGGCATTTAGATCAAACAGATCTAAGAATAAACACTGAGGAAATCCCTGACTCACAGGGTTGCGTGATGAAGCGGACTTCCTGTAATCACCCTATAGCAGTTTACCAAACTTTAAAATTTGAATGAAAACTTATTAATCAATGACGTCATACAATTTTATCTGATTTTTTTTTCAAAACTTTGTTTAACGTTTACAAAACTACAGTAGTTTCTGTTTTGTTTCTTGTTACAGTCCACCTCATCAACCTCTGGTTGTCATGTCACCCACTAAAGAAAAAGCATCAGGGGTTGGATAAAATGGATTTGAAATGGAAATATGCATGGCAGGGTGTCCTCCAGGACCTCTTATCTGTGTATGGTCATGGATGGTCCCAGGGATCTTGGGGCAAAAAACAGGGAACACACTGGATGTCGCAGAGCAGAAGCACACACACTTATACACCCGGCAGAGGTGGAAGGTAACCAAGGACATTAACTTTTTACTATACTTAAGTACATGTTTAATGTATCTGTACTTTACCTGAATATTTCTATTAATAAATACTTTTCCCTTTTACTCCACAACATCCTATAACAAATATCTGTACATTCTGCTTTAATGCAACAAGTAGAATGTACAGATATTTGTTATCCATCCAAAATCGTGCAAATATTATTAATAGAGAGCAGGTGGCAATACTCTGGTTAGCCACCTGCTGTCTATTATTAATATTTGCATGATTTGCCTTCCCTCTGTGAGATGCTTAGTTATGTAGCAGGTTTTTAAAATCAGAAATGGAGATGGTTTCTGACAGAGAAAACAACGTGTTTACAGCCATTTGAAGGTGAGTACTTTTGTACTTTTACTCAATAAATACAGCAATTAAGGTAAAATATAAATTTGAAAAACTTGAACTCAACAAACATTCAAATCAGAATGTTTCTGCTGCTGCTGGGAACTGAAGTATGAAAAATAACAGTTCTACGAAAAACCAAAAATAAAAAAAAGAGAGAACAAACATAAGGAAACCCATGACACACATCCATAGATACAAGTTCCTATAAACCAGCTGTTACTATGGAAACAAAAGCACTGGATGTATAACCTACAGTGCTATGGTAAAATGATGATGACACTATAACGCTGTTGTACACAGTATTGCCAAAAGTTTATGGACAATTGAAAAATTACACATGTATTATGTACATTTTAAAGTTCTCATTCCAAATCTTGGTCGCTGGATGTGGAGATGCTGATGTTTGCTGTTATAATGCGCTTCACTCCAGTCTCCTTTGAAGTCTTTCTACTAGATGTTAGAACATGGCTGTGGGGATTTGCATTTATTCAGCTACAGGAACATCAGTTTAGCTCAGGCGTTGATGTTGGGATGCAGAGGCTCCAGTTACAGTACAGCTCATCCCAATGGTGATGGTTCAGTGGGGTTGAGTTCAGTCAGGACGCTCAAGTTCTTCCACTTCAACTTTAACACCTTATACATAAATATTATAAAATGTAATTTTATATAGTATTACATATATAATGTAATGTAATTATATAATAATATCTACAAATTATATAATTTGTATATACAGTATAGTGGTGTTTAGTTTCATGTCATCCTAATATCTTGTCCAATCTTTATGATAAATAAATTCTCACGCGGACATTTTTTGGTCACTCTACGTGAAAAGCCACGTTAATGTTTCCTAATGTTTGTGTGTAAGGTGCATTTTTTTAAAATGATAATTTTAAGTGTAGAAGACATATTATTATTATTATTATTATTATTATTATTATTATTATGAATGCTAGACGCAGCTTCATCTCCAGAAAGTAGTATAACAAGTGTCTGAGTGTTCTTTCAAGTTTTCTGTTTGTGTCCTTGTAAAGATCTCACATTCATTGCTCTTTCTTTGTATGAGTGTGTGTTTGTGTGTGTGTGTGTGTGTTTTGTCTTGTCTTGATGCTCCATGCTCTTGTCACCACATGTCCTCGTGTTACTACGGAGATACTGTTGGCATAGAAATGGATCTTCGGCAATGTGCTTCTACGGCACGCAACAGCTGCATCAGCGGCCTTCACACTCCTAACTCCCCACCAAACACACACACACACACACACACACACACACACACACACTCCGTGTGAATTCATATCCAGTACCGTAGCCACGCTCAGCACGTGTCAGAATTTACAACACAAATATAGAAAAAAATGGTTCTTTCTGATTCCTTCACTAATCTTCTACTATATAGAATCCTGGACTCTGATTGGTCAGAGAAGAATGCTTTGATTAATTTTCTAAAACACCAGCTCTGAGACTAATATGTTTACAACTTTAACCGTAACTAGAAAAAGACAGGCTATAAGATGTGGCATTTGTTAAGAACTGTAATAACCTAATCTTTGGAAAACTGCTGTAGTATAAGAGAAATAAAGCACTTGGGGAGGTGCAGTTGCGGTAAAACAATCAACTTCACTTACTGGTATCAGTGACTCTGCTGCGTTTTACTGTAACACTATTCACTCAGTGTGTTTATGTTCATGATGTAGCTTTTGCGTGTGAGTGTGGGTCTTATCTCTGTGTCGTATCAGACTCCTGACTTGCACCTGCCCTTCTAATTACCGCTTTTGTATAGGTGTGTGTGTGTGTGTGTGTGTGTTACTTGATATGAAAATCTTAACCTTATTTAAAGTATGTATATTCCCTGTATTTCAGTGTGATGTAATAATAGACATGATTTATTTATTTATTTATTTATTTATTTATTTATTATTGCTTGCTGAATCTCTCCATCATTACATTTCTGATAATAAAATACAAACAAATATTAAAACTTCCAGAAGTAGTGGATGGAAGTGACCGTGTAAAAACAAATGACATCAGGATAAAATGTCTGACGTCAAAGAACACATCTGGCCACCGTTGTTGTTGTTGTTGTTGTTGTTGTTTTGGGAATGGTGGGATGGACAGTGAACAGGTGATGCAGGGGAGAGATAGAGGACAGAGATAGGAGAGAGCCCTCTCACGCAAGGTCTAGTGCTACAGACAGACTGTAAAGAGTGATGACACACACACACAAACAGAGAGAGAGAGAGAGAGAGAGAGAGAGAGAGAGAGGGAACTAAGATTAAAACAAGCCATTTTTATATCTCAAACCTCTCACAGAAAGGGCATGGTCACTGATACAGCTGATGTGCGGGTACTTTATACTACTAACATTGTGGATAAAAGGAGATGCAAAACTTTTTTTTCTTTTTATTTATTTATAGCATTCCTCTTTTTTTGTTTATTCGACTGATTGTCCTTGTTAAATCATAATGAGAGGAAATAAGTGAAATAACAAGTGGGACAAAAACAGAAAGACTGATGTGAACACTAGGGGGAGTCACAATTTCACAGGTCAAATGCATTATAATGTGTTAGTAAATGAGCGTGTGAGTGTGTGTATGTGTGTGCCCTGTGATGGATTGGCAGCCTGTCCAGGGTGCAAAGGTGGAAAGTAACGAATTATATTTACTATAATTAAGTAGTTTTTTTTTTTTTGTAGTTTTTAAAATCTGTCAACTTTTACTAAAGTATGTTTTGTTTGAAGTATTGTACTCCACTACATTTTAAATAATATTTGTTATTATATTTATAATAATAACATATTATATATATATGATAATAAATATATTTATTTATTTATAAAAAATATATATAAATAAATTTAAAAAAGAATTAAAATAATGAAACGGGGAAGGAAAAAAATTGCACCCCGAAAACCACTGCAACTGCTGCCCCCATATCCCCCATCCCACCCCAACCCTGCTGTTAAAAAACGTAACTCGGTAACTTTTACTCTGAGTAAATTTTTGTAACTATTTTTTACTTTTTTTAGATTTTTATAATTGTAACTTTTCTTGTTCTTCAGTAAAATTTCACTGAAGTAACAGTACT
>JAOVVB010000028.1:14310008-14327749 GCA_028570985.1 Heterobranchus longifilis | reverse complement strand
CACTCACATTCCATACAAACTTAAATAATTATTTTGATTGTGTAAAGCTGCTTTGCGACAATGACAATTGTTAAAAATGCTATACAAATGAAATTTAATGAAAATTAAATCTTGAAACTTTTCATTTCTGCAAATGTGTCAAAATTTAGTAATTTTCTTTTGCAGTGAAACCAATCACTGGATAATGAATGTTGTCCCACATAAACACTTTATGCCATAATTAATTTAATCCATTTCTAACAAAAATGACAAACAACCAACACACAAAGTAAGCCAGAACCAACTATAAAATATGCCTCAACATACCATCAGCAGTTTAACTTAATCATGTAAATAATTGTATAATGTATTTTTAAAGCTGTTTTACATTATATGTATTTATACTGGTGTAAGTCACCAAAATACCACTTTTTATTACATAGAACATAAGGAGTGGATTTTGTGTGTGTGTGTGTGTGTGTGTGTTCTGTTGGTGGAGTGCTCCAAGGGCGACCTCTGCTGGGTGTTTATCCTATTTAAATGGCCTGAACAGATTAAATCATCTTGTCCTTAAGCAGGTGTACCTGCACATATTTCTTCTTCTTCTCTCTTTTAGCACTGAGTGTCATCCCAATGTCCGTTCGCTCTCTACATATCATACAGTATATAAACCAGGGAAGTGTTTCCAAAACTCATACAGAGCTGTTCCTTTGACAGGCCATAGATCTACCATGACCCTGACCATGATACGACATTCTAAAATTTGACCAAATCATAATATTCTCAACTTAAAAAAATAAATTATGCAGCTGAGATACCAAGCTGCATCAAATATGTTAAAAACTGCTTTTTAAATGTGTACCAGAACCCTCTAGTGGTCGAAATGTTGATACGTACCATGTGAAACTGCCAAGAACTGTATTATTATTTAATAACAAATAAACAGCTGTATATATAAACTGTATATAATACATTGCGAGTTATATTTGTATGCTGAGAGTATAATGTTATTAGTGCAATTTAAGACACACTGAAATTCATGAAACATTCAAAGAATTACCATTTCACTCATGTATAATGCAAAATAGAAGCATTTCTTAAATGCTCTTAGAGCCCTGAACATCACTGTAAATGATATGATTCCAGGGGTGTTTAAGTCCACCTGGGACTTGTGATTGAATTCTTGGTGAATGAAAACACAAAATTGATTGACATTTACAGAAGACTTCAAGCACAGTATGGTGATAAGACTCTTATTTGCAGTAAAACATTTGAATAGTGCAAACATTTTAAAGAAGGCCGTATGTCCATTAATGAAGATCCCGGCCAATGTGGCTTGTAGCCCCATGCAGGCGCTCGTGTAAACGTTCAGCAAGTGGAACACCTGATCCTTGGAAATCGACACCTGTAACTTGCATAAGAGACACATCTGTCTGTCTGTACTGTACACAGAATCATTCACAAACACCACTTGCACATTACAGGAACTCGGCTGGGAGTGCCACATCCCCCATACAGTCCTGACAAAATGAATGACAAAAAAAATGTGCACTTCACTTATTTACAGTCTATTTTATTTATTTATTTTTACAAAATACAAAAGAGCGTAAAGAACAAAATATTACTATCCCAGCTAAATATTTCCCAACAAATATTCCAAATTAAACAAACTTTCACATTTCCCAGGTACTTCACTCCCCTAGACAGATGAGTGCCAACTATTACATAAAACTGGTTATGATCAACAGAGGAAGGTGTATATTTTGCAACACACAAAAAAAAAAATAATAATAAAATTTGTCTCACGATTTTGAACACACTTATCAAAGAAACTATTAAAATTCTCATATTAGAGTACAGCTTCCTGCTTCCTGCCCCTTCCTCTGGTACATCTCGATGGTACAGTACCCCTGTCCATTCTTCTCAATCAAGACCTCAAGCTTCTGCAGCAGCTCTGTGACCTGTGTTCGGTCTTCTTTCTCCTTGTTGTTGAAGATCTGATAATCTTCTCCGCAGTTTTTGATGAGCTGCTGGAGGTCAGAGCTGTTATTTAAAACTTCCTTGTGGTCTCTTCCCCAAGAATCGCCATTAGTGACTAGGACTAAAGTACGCTTCAAGACCTCTGGTCCGAATCTTTCATAAAGCAACTGAACAGGGAAGGAGAAGGTATGAGGAGAAGGTACAACAAGGACAAAGACGTGAGGACCAGGTCTACACAAAGAAAAACAGTGCTCCAACTTTTCACAATACCTTGAAAAGCATTCCTGACAGTTGTCTTTACTGTAACCCCTAGTGTCTGTCACAGTGATGGATTTATTTCCCACCCTTCCATCCTGTTTTTTGCCCATTGTTGTAGCTCTGATGAGATCTTTCCCAAATGCCTCTCTGCCTAGGATAGTGTTTCCTGATGAGCTTTTTCCTGCTCCGGCACCTCCCAGTAGCACAATCCTCACATCACACACTGAAAAACACCATTACACTGTATTTGACACTGCACTTGGTCTTCAGAAGTAAATCAAGGTTTTAGATTGGAATATTAATACGAGTACTAAACCCACCTGATTCAGGTTGCACACCCACTGTAACTCCTCGCTCCGCCTCCCATCTCTTTTTTTCCCTCTCTCTCCGTGTCTCCTCTTGTTTCCTGAAATCATCTTTCACAAACTTGGTTTTACTCTCTCTCTTGCTTTCAGGAAGTGACCTCACTGACTCTTCCTCTTTCTTACATGGTAAAACTTTTGCCATTTTTTTGTTAGCACCATCATCTTTGCAGACCTCCCGAATCATACATGTATCTTGCTTTGGATTTGGTTTCTTCTCATGTTCCTTTCTCAGTTCCTCTTCCTTTTTTGTCACTTCTATTGTTTTTACTCTATGAACTGCTTCGTACATCTCTTGAGTGTAGAACCGATCTCCATTTTGCTGGACCATAACCTCAATCTCCTCCATCAGTTTAGTGATCTGAGCAGGATTAGCTTCTCTCTTGCTGTTCATCACACAATATCTTCCTTCACAGCAGCTAATCAAATCCTTCATCCTGGAATCTTCAGTAAACTTCCCCCACTGTCTGGTTGTCATTTCTTCTCTTCCTATGAACAGTATCATGCTAAACTTCAGAGCTTCCTTACCTAAGTTCTCTTTTATCCACTTAACAACATGTCTGTCTTCTTCTGAGAAGTTCCCCAGTCGGTGCACCAGCAGAAACACATGAGGACCAGGAGAAGAAAGCATCAAACCCTTCTTCACTTCAGTCCTCCATTGTTCTGTATTTAGTGAAGCGATGTTGAATCCTGGAGTGTCGATCACTGAGATGTTTCTTCCTTCCACTTTCCCACTCTGTACCTCACACTGTAGAGTTTTAATTTCTTTAAAAGTTTCTTTTCCTAACATTACATTGCCTGTTGCACTTTTCCCGACACCACTGTGACCAAGAATCATAATCCTGAGATCTGAACTCACTGCAAGAAAGACAAAACCACTGATAAAGTCATGTACTATTTAATTTAAACTAGCTATATTTTTATTTGGGTATAGGTTTATAAATTATGCATTACATGGCCGGAGTATGTAAAATAGTTTGTTTGTAATCACATGTAGGATATAGGAGAGGGATTTGACATACATGAAGACTGTGAGGCCATTTTCCCTTAAAATCTTGGTTGTTCTTCTTTTTCAATCTGCATGCAGCTCTGGACATAAATAAGAAAGCAAAAATAAGCTTTCACGATTAGCTATATTGTTTGAAATATTACAATAAATGTGAAGCTACATAGAGCACCAAGCTAATCCCATTACTAATCTCATTACAGTGGCACCTGTCAGGGGAGGGGGTGCTATAATAGGCAGCAAGTGTTGGAAGCCGGAAAAATGGGCAAACATAAGGAGTGACTTTGACAAAGGTTACATTATGATGCCTAGATGACTGGGTCAGAGAATCTCCAAAACAGCAGGTCTCGTGGGATGTTCCCAATCTTCCGTAGGTAGTACAGTACCTACCAATTGGTGACCTGATGACATGGTCAGGGGCTTCAAAGCCTCACTGATGCTGTGGTCCAATCTAACAGATGAGCTACTGTAGCACCAATTGCTCCAAAAGTTAATGCTGGTTTTGAAAGAAAGGAGTCAGAACGCACAGTGCATCACAGTTTGTCGGGTATGGGGCTGTGTAGCCGCAGACCAGTCAGGATGCTCATGCTGCAAAAATGGTTCAGGAATGGATTGAGGAACATGACGATAAGGTAAAGGTGTTGACTCTGCCTCCAAATTCTCCATATCACAATCCAGTAAAGCGTCTGTGGGATGTGCTACTGATGACTTGGTGCCAGATACCATAAACACCTTTTAGAGGTCTATTTATTGGAGTCCAGGACCCGATGGGTCACCACAGATTTAATAACACAAGGATAATGTACAGGTATATAGCGATTTCATGATGTATCTCATTGATCTGACCTGATTAAATGGATTCAAAACCTCAGTATCTCAGTATCAGTAGCTTTCACTTCTACTTTCACTTTCATTTTACAATTTCCAGTATTCTGTCCACTAATAAAAAAAACCAAACAAAAACAAAAAAACACTTTAGACAGGTGACACACAACAGACATGTGATGTCATAGTCTGATACACTCACCAACCAGATGAAACTTTCCAGTCCCAGCTTAATGCGTATCATACTGAACTGTAGACGCATCTCATCACAACCACTGGTTTTTACACTCCCTGTTTCTACAGTTCAAAGCACAACCGTAGATTACTAACAATTTGAAATATGCCTAAAATAGGCCTTCTAAAATAAAACTCACACAAATATGTGATTAAATATTATTTTTTAAAAACAATGACGTACATTAATCAGGCGATGCTTCTCTTGCTGATGATGATTTTTATCCTTAACTGACCGTGAGGAGTGGTTACTCTCGACACGCCCTCTCTTCATTGTGTAGTGTGTGTGTGTACACACCTTTTGTTCTATTTTTAGAACTTGCTGTGCAGTTGTCAAATTATTAAAAGATTATCGTTTGCAGATATCTAAACTATTATAAAAGGAAGAGTGAGAATGCACAATATACGGTCTATCTACAGTAAAAAGAGATTTTATAATTTTAATATAAATTATAAATTCCAACTCCTAATAGTTCTAATTTCTAATAATACTTTAAATTCATTAAGAATAGCTGAAATATTATCACTACTGTATGTCTACTGGACTAGTGTACAATATATGAGTCTTTGTTTTTCCTTTTAATAGTCTTATTTTGACTTGGATGTTTCTACAGTATGTGAATATTTTCTATGTTCTTCCCTTGTACTCATTAGATTAAGGTGTGTCTTTTGTTTTTTTGTTAAGCAAATTGTCTATTCAAAGCCTGCGTTTCAGTTTGTAATTCAACTTGTGTCTAGATCACCTCCACAATGACAGAACAGGTCCGTGCACTCTGAGTGCCCATCCTAAGCCCTGATATAATAGGAAGGATTGTGTCAGGAGTAAAACCGATGCCAAATCAGGTATGATCAGCTCTGAGCACTCCTTACAGAAGCAGTCAAAAAAAGAACATCACCAACATTTTGAAAATGTTAATGTCATTTACATTTTTACATTTTATACACCAATTCAAAAAGTTCAAAAATATATAAAGAAAAGAACATATTGTATGTGTATTAGAAACAGTGTGCAAAGGTCTTAGGCAGTATACTATCTGTAGCACATATTTTTGTACATTATTATGTACAAAATTATTCATTATTTCCAAACAAAACTTAAAAAGATAAATAAATAATATTACAAAAGAATAGTTGCATGCTTGTAAAGAAACCAACATACTGTATTACATGACTGACCAGTTTTCAGGCGGAGACGATAATAAATAAATATAAACAATAATAATAATAATAATAATAATAATAATAATAATAATAAATGTAGACTAGTTCGTTTTGTATGAAAATATAATCAAATGGGACAAAGTTACCAAAAGAACTCAGACTCTCCAGCATGCTCAGTGAAACCTAACAGCTGTTTTTCTTACAGCACTGTGTAAGCATCTTAGGCACATACCAAAAAAAAAAAAAAAAAAGAAGCCATTTTTACATGTGAAGAGCACTAAAGAGTAAAAAGTTAGGTTTTACTGAGCATGCTAGAAAATACGAGTTCTTCTGGTTTCTGGTTTTGTTTTTTTTGTTTACAAACATGCAAGCATTTTTTTTTTCCTGTAGTATTATTTATTTATAATCATTAATAAATTATTTTGAACTTAATTTTTTAATTAGGCTTGAAATAGTGTATTGTTTTATAAATTATTATACGATAAACAAATATAACAACATGTGTACAAAAGATAATGTAGCGCCTAAGACATTTGCACAGTACTGTATGTTGGCAGCACGCACTTTATTCATATAGTAGTGAAGACATAACACCCTCCATGTTGAATCAATTATTCTGTGCTGGATAAATAACAAAAATGTACTAAATAACTGAATACAGGTAGTCCCCGACTTACAAACATTTCAGTTACGAATTTCCGCAGATACAAATGGATTGTGAATTGAACAAATTGCTGACATACTGTAGCTCAAGTGTATTGAATGAAATAGACACTTGTTTATCAGATACCAATATTTACAATTATATATAATATTTTCAGTGTGTAAGTGAATGTAGCCTATACAATGTCTAAAGTCTGGTATATTGTATGTGCGTGTGCAGGAGAAATGAGTCGGCCTCACTGGTTTCAATGAATCGGTCCGGGAGCACGACTAAGGCTGGGACCGCCTACCTTATCAGCATACAGCGACAAATAAATACATGTCAAAATGTGGAAAATCTAAAATAGATAAATAAAGAAATGTGACAACACGAAAAGAAATAAATGAAGAAATGTGGAAATTCAGAAATAAATAAATCTTGAAATATGTTAAACAAAAGTAGGAATACATTTAGCAATTTTCCAGGGTATATTGTATTTATATATTTTTATTTATTTACTTATTTATTCACACATTTATTGTTTTATAATTATGTCATGTCCTCCATAATGCAAGATCTAAGATGGTGTAATGGAAATTGAGGTGTATTGATTGATTCACAATATCAATATAACTCTCCATCCGGTAACCTGCATGAAAACATTCCACCTTTAAAGTTTCTGGAAGCCTCTCAGAAGCACAAAGAAAAGCATTAACTGATACAAAAGCTGTACCAAAAGTAATGGTAAAAGTCATAACGGTCATAGGTGGTTCAAATTGCACATTTTGGTAATTCTTACTCTGTACAAAGGTGCTGTTCAACATAGTCTCATCACGAGCTTTGCATTTGCACCATCACTCAACCCTACTTTTGAATCCTCTTTGAAATCCCCTTTGTGGCAGTTGATGGTCTTCTAATGTGTGGTTTGTCTTCAACCCTGTTTTCCCCTTCTTTAAACTTCTTCATCGATCTGTGCACATTATTCTTGTCAATAGTGGCATCTCTGTAAACATCCTGTTTAATGATGGTGCAGATGCATGACTTGCGATGGAGGAAATACTTTGGGAGCTATGGTGTTTATGGGTATAAAGCAGTTTCTGGGCTATTAATTGGCCTCTTTCTCTTTATTTGAACACATTGCAATGCAGAGATAAAACTGCAATCAGTCCAACCCTCTGAGTTATTATAACTAGCTCTTAAAAATTTAACGCTATAAAATTTCATACCCTTTTTTTCATAGTCCATTTTCATATCCTTTTTTTTTGTATACAAGGCATTGCATAATTTTGCCCAAGAGTATATTTGTGATCTCATTATGCCAGATACAGGCTCTAGGCAATTAAAATCTAGTGTTCAGATAATTTTATCTGCCCCCGCCCCCCCACCTCCATTCACAATGTAAAACGAAAGGTGACTCTTCTACTATGAAGTCATGCTGTTGTAGTAGCTGCAGTATGTGGTTTTGCATTGTCCTGCTGAAATACAGTACACAAGAGCTTAACTGAAATAGATATCATCTAAAACCTTTATATACTGTACCTTTCAGCATTCATAGTGCCTTGCAAAACACGCAAGCCGCCCATACCATATGCACGTATGCCCCCCATACTATCAGAGAGGCTGAACCTAATAATCAAGAATGCTTGAAAAATATCATTTTACAGGTAATAAATCTAGAATATTTTAAACTTTCACTTTTCAATTAAATGACAAAAGATTTTTATTTCATGATGCACTGTATAATCTACAACAGAAAATCACCAGCAGAAGATGCATAATCGAACTAAAGACCCATGCTTAAGGCCCAAGTGGCCACCGGACGGCACTTAAAAAAAGACCACAGGAGAGCTTCATGCACATGTGCACTATCCATCCATCTAGGGGCATCTGTAGTCCACTTAGTGACCATGGAGGCCAATGGTGACCATCGTATTTATTCCCATCTTATACAACCATGGTAAGACCTCCGGCCAACATAATCTGCATGTCTTTGGACTGTTTGGATCTGCATGTGTTTCTGTTGGACTGAAATCGGAGTACTCGAGGAAATCCACCAAGCACTGGACGAACATCCACACACCATTCACACAGACCTGACACAGGATTTGAACATAAGACCTGGAGGTGCAAGGCGACAGCGCTAACTACTATGCCACCATACTGCCATACATGCACACTATAATGGATATTAACTGCGTTTTGATGCAAGTAGCATGATCTGTCAAACTAAACCCTACATGGGAAAAGAAAAAGTAGTGTTTAAAAAAAGAAAAAAACAGCAAGATAGATGTTTCCATGTCTGATTAGAATATTTTACTTCAGTCCTGGCCATGGCTAATGTTGTGGTTTATTTACAGTGGGTCACCAGTCATACTGTTATTTATTTTTTTATTTTAGCTATATTACCATTATTTTATATTACTATTATTATAAGTTTTGTGGCACTGCTTTTGCTCATACCTCTTTTGGTGTACTGTCGTCACTCCAACTCTAATGTTGCTTCATATCATGTGAAGTTTGGTGAACCAACAATGGCAGAAATGTTTATCTATTGTGATCTCATTCGTTCGCTTAGTCCTACAGTTGGTAGGGTGATGGTAGCATGAAGTGAATCTTTCAGATCAATCACTGATGATCAGAGATCTTCCCTGAACCTTAACTAAAGGACGACACAGCAAGAAGCTTTGTGCAATGTGGTTTGCTCTTTATTTCAGTCATATCATTCAGTTTACATAACTGTGCCCTCTGGTGGCTCGGTGAAGAACTGTCCAGGAGCTCCTGACACTAGGGCGACACTAAAAGTAAGACACTGAAGGCAAAGCAACCGCAGCTAGATGTACAGTACAGTAATAATAGTCAGTGGTTTTGGCAGCAACAAGGAGAGGTAAGACCACAAATCGAATTCTGCCCTAAGAAAAGAAAAGGATTCTGGGAAAAATTCACATGCTGCCCATTTTTAATTGTTTAACTTAACACATTATTAGTTGATTTATAAAGTCTAACATTTCTCTTTTCCATGGCGAGTTTTCAAAATGTACATTTTATTTTTAAGTAAATAAAATCAATTTTATATTTTTAATAATCTTTTAATTTGATAAAGAAAATAAAATTCATCCATTTATTATGGAGCTCTGCTTATTCTATTGATTCACGGTTCACTCTGCCAATCTCCTGATTCATCATTTAACCTTTATTTTTTTTTAAATATCGGAGATACACATAGGTGAAAGGAGGGGGCTAAAATATGGCACTACAATGAGTTTCCATGCATCCATCTAGGAACTTCTGTAGTCCAACTAGGAACCGGGGAGGCCAATAGTGACAGGGAAAGGTTGAGTGTAAAGTCGATGACCCCGCCCCTCATTTACAATTACCTTACTAGATCTTGTATAGCAACCAGCGTAGACTGAGCATGTTTTTAAAAAATCATAAGCTAATGTATTCAGTGTCTGTTACAAAATCATTAATGTCAACTGTAAATGCGCAACGGCTGACTAAAGGGTCTTTGTTCGCATTTGAAGGGTTTGTGTTGTTCGTTTATTTGATTGAGAGAATGAGTGCATTACACGTGGGTAGCTGGTCAGTTTGTGAGTGTGTGTATGTGTGTGTATACGCATGCATGCATGCATGCATACATGTGTGTGAGATGGCCTAAACCAGCCAAGAGCTGTTCTCCTCCTACGTCTTATGAACAAAGAGACTGTTTTGGGGTAAATGAAACACATGCTCCTTCTCTTTCTCCCTTGCTCTTTCTCTCTCTCTCTGACTCATACACACACATACACACACACACACTTCAGATCCACAGAGATCTTCACCCTGCCATCTCTCACAAACAACCCGAACGACACTGACACACTGGTTTGGTAAGTCTACTGTAAAATTACAACAAATCAAAACATGATACCGTTATAGTCTTGGTTCTTAAGATATACAACATTGTATTTATGTTTTTATTATTTGAACTTGTCAGTTTAGCTTCAGGGCAAAATTGTGAATTTATGCTCATTTATCAAAAAGTGTTTGTGAAAATCTTTCTACATAAAATTTGTTGCTTAGAAACACACAGAGTATCAACAGTTACCTAAATATTAATTTTATGTCTATAGATATGATAATTCCAAGTGGTTCTGTTTTGTTTAGTTTGTGTTGTTATTATTATTATTAGTATTTTGAATAAGGTCTTAGAAGGGCAGAAAATCAGACATGCCTTATTATAGCTTAGTATTGATCTTTAAATATTCTGTTTTTATGGCTGAGTTTTTTGGAATCATGGGGCATGTAATCACTTATCAGACCAGTAAAGATATTAAAAATGAAAATAATAATAATAAATTAATTAATTACTTAATTTGCCTCCTACTATATATCTTTAGCTATGTTGATTTAATGTTTATAGTGCCTTTAGAAGAAACAATGCTATAAGCAAGTATAATATATATTTTTAAATAATTATAAGACATATATTTCTTGATCTATTGACTGATAATTTTGCTAATTTTAAGCATTTGCTTCCAAAAAGAAGCAAAATTATCTGCCAACTGGGCAAGAAATATACAGGTCTAAAGACATTTACTGATTTTATTTTGTGTTTATTGTAAGATTGTAGATAGATTTTATTTGGTTTAAACACACTGCTTGGCCAAAAAGACGTACAGATTAGGATATTTGGCGTTGTCAAATTGCCCAGAGTGTAAATAAGTGTGTGAATGTTGACCGGAGGTACTACATTTACATTTAGGCATTTGGCAAACACCCGTAACCAGAGTGATCTTACATTTTTATCTCATTATTGAGGGTTAAGGTCCTTGTTTAAGGGCCCAACAGAGGCAATTTGGTGGTGGTGGTGAGGTTTGAACCTGGCTGGACACAGGCTGGGACACTAGACCATAGCCCAATGCCTTCACCACTGAGCTACCCCTGTCCAGGTCCTACCACGGGCATGAAAATGGGAATAAATTCAATGGCCACCATTGGCCTCCATGGTCCCTATTTGGACTATGGTTACTGGAAGGGTGGATGGATAGAAACAAGTAACTAAGCAAATAGTTAAGAGCCTTTTACTGGTTAATTACTGCAGTGATTATTATGGTTCTGGTGCAACAAGTTATTTAACCCTAACTGATGCAGTGAGAAGCATTACTTAAACAACCATGTCAAAAGACTTGTCCTGTGGTCGTGGCAAAGATGGTAGTCTGTTTCAGAAAGGTCAAATTATTGTCTGGCATCAAGCAAAGAAAACAACTAAGCGGACCGCTGAAACTTAAATACTGAACAATGCAGGATAGTGCTGACCCATCATCTTCGAGAAAGAAACGTGGTGGGACAAATTGTATTTGAAATATCCTTGCTGAAAATCACTTGAAATCTAATCATTAATAAGAAAAACAACTGTAAAACAGACTAATCAGCAAAATCAGAAAAAAAATCCAGTTATGGTTAAAAAGGTGCATCACGAATAACATTTTTGTCACAAATTTTTAAATAAGACTTTCCGTATTGTTTGTTAATACTAAAAGTATTTCCTGTGATTTTTCTCCCCCACAGTGCTCTTACTGCGTCTCCTCTCCTGTCCAGTTCCTTTAAGTTCTAAAGAAAGTCCTTCAGCAGAAAATGAAGTTACTACAGACAAACTAAACTGACTTACGGAGGAAAAGTTAGCTTTAATTTCAAATTTATTTAACAACCTCACTCCCAGTCTTAGCCTCACAGCTCGTTCTAGTCCTCCAGACAATGCCGACTACAGGTCTCCAGGTCCTTGGCCTCGTGGTATCGATAGCAGGATGGGCAGGTGGGGTTTTGGTTTGCTCCGCCCCATTTTGGCGCGTGTCAGCTTTCGTGGGAAATGAGCTGGTGGTATCTGAGGTGGTGTGGGAGGGGCTGTGGATGACCTGCCTGTCACAGTTGGGGAGGATCCAGTGTAAAGTATATGACTCCGCCCTGGCACTCTCGGGGTCAACCCAGTTTTGCCGTGTGGTCGTCGTTTTGTCTCTCCTGTTAGGATTATTCGCCATACCGGTGGGCGTGATTGGCATGAAGTGCACGCACTGCCTCGAAGGTGCGCGTGATACTAAAGCTCGCCTGGTGCGCGCCACCGGTGTCGCCTTCATGGCAGCCGGCATAGCTTTCTTTCTGCCGATTTTCTGGACCACCTTCTCTGTGATCCGGGACTTTTACGACCCGAACGTGGCACCAGCGCTCAAGCGCGAGCTAGGCCCTGCTCTGTACCTTGGAGGAGGCGCGGCCTTTATGATGCTCATTGGAGGGGTCATGCTGTACCAAGGAGGCGCCGTCCCAAGTGGAATTCTAACCAAGCCTCGTTTTGGTAAAGGGGCGGGGCCAAGCAAGGACAATCCCTCAGGCTCGTCAGAGGGAAAACAGGACAAGGCTTATGTTTGAGCAAGTAATCAGGGTTGGCAAGTCAACAAAAATAACACAGAAATTGAAAGAGGATGAAGATGAAGTTGAAAGAAACAAGAGAAAATACCTGGGATTCAGACATGCTAATTAAAATAAGCAATACAATACAATAAAAAAAAAAAAAAGTAAAACATTGACACACATCATTCTGTAGCACTGAATACATCCTGATGATCTGTTCAATGTTATTTATAATCTCCAACTTGTTGTAATAACTACTAATATTGATTTCTATTTTTAAAGTTTCGAGTTTAAAGTATCAGAACATTTAGATCATGTTTTTGGTGCATGCACTAGTTTAATATTACATGAATAGGTAGAAATAATGTGTATTATTATTGAGTATTACTGATAATGAACATATTTGTTTCTCATGTTTTATGCTCTCTATATAAATATGACATTAATGTTGTTTATGAATTCAGTTGCAATAATTATTTTTATTTTATATGAGTTGATTATTCCTTTTTTAAAGGGATGTTTTTATTTCAGATTGTTCCTTCTGTTCTATTAACATGATCTGTTTAACATTAAAAAAAAGTTGTAAACATATGGCAAGATTTTGTGCATTGTGAAAAAAAACAACTCGTGGGTTGATTGAGCACGCATGGCATGTTTTTGCGCGCGTGTGTGTGTGGACACTAGACACAATGGATATCTGTGTGTAAAAGCCACTGATGTCATAATTATGGTAAAAATGTAAATTGCGGGGCCAAAATTCCAAACTGTTTCATAACCATCACTGGAACAGTGTCACATGGGCCTAAACATTAATAATTCAATAGTTCATTCAGTGGGAGTCATAATTTACATACATAAATAAATTAATGAATTAAATAAAATAGAACCACTTCTTATCCCAAGAACTGTTTTTTTATTTTATTTTATGATTTTGATTTCTTTTATTTTTAAACTTTTAATTTCACTGTTAATCCCCAATACCTTGTGTATCCACACGATGTCAGCATCAATCAGGTGAACATTTAATCTTCACTCCTCTGTTAAAATAAGTTGTATTACATTGCAGTATGAATACATTTGAATAAGCTATTTTATGTTTCACAAATAAAGCAAAAGGAGCTTCTATACAATGTCAGTTTACGAACAACTGCAGTTTAATATTCAGCTTTAAAAATTAACAGTCATAAATTGTTGTACAGTTATGTTTAATGTTGTAGAACGGTTTCGAAACGCGTTAGGACGTTTCACTTTAGGGACCCGGGATCATTTGACTCTCGACCCCAAAGTCTGGTTAATTCTGATCAGTAACAACACCAGCATTCCGTGCTCGGGACCCGTCTCTGTCCACTGAGCAAGGTGCGGATACTCGGGCACAGATCAAATCAGATACAGAAGCTAAACGTATCTGAACACGTAAGCACACTGTGTTTAGATGCGACATCATCAGTGCATTCTGTCTCCTCCCAAATCTCCTTGTGCCTGTAGCACGCGCATCTCATCCTTTCACCTGCACAGTCATGGCTGATAGAGGAAGAAGGCACGTCAGAGTGTTAATATTGACGTTTTTCCCCAAAATATCAGGCATAGCGTGAAGATTGAACTTCCTTGTTCTCGTTTTCTGTGTGTTTAACGGCGGGTCACAAACCAACTAGGTGCACACTGCCACCTGCTGTTTTAGAGGGTGTAAATACACAAGTACAGCGGCACCTTGGCATACAAAAGCCCTCTCTTACGAATTTTGCCCTAAGAGTTGAAATTTAGCAAAAAAAGTTGCATCGAGATACGAAGCATTTTTGGCATCTGAGCCCAAACGAACGCCAGCTAAGTTGCCTTTGTTGTTTACATTATTTCCTTATGGAAAAATTCTTATCCCAATATGAACTTCCGCTTTAGGAACTCGCCTCTAGAACTAATTCAATTCATATTACATACATCATATTCCTAATGTCCTTACTGTTCATGTGGTTTACTGGCCCTCATGACTGAAGATTCCTCTTTCTGTTCCATTAACGGACATGAATTATGACATGAACATTTGCACTGTGTGTGTGTGTGTGTGTGTGTGTCCCTCTATACCATGCACTATACATACTCGACCTTGTCCTCCTCTTGGCAGAGCTCACTGCATTTCACGCCGGTCATTCCTTTGAAATCAACTTCACTTGTTCGAAAGAACAGCTAATAATAAAGACACATGACCGACAATCATGTGCGTACATACAGGCGACAATGACACGACCCACACACACACACACATACATACATATATTTACACCATAAACAGTCATGTGACAATATTGGGTTTTGTTTCCATGAAGGCGCTTCTAAAAAGTCAAGTGTCTGTTTGTGAAATCCATCAGAACCTGTATATTTAAATGATTGGCTGGTTAAATGATTTAAATAATCTAACCGACAGGTGTAGGCGTAGGTTTCTCTCCTACCATGAGGGAGGCCCAGCTTCAATTCCCACCCAAACCCCAGATTCATTACACAAACCCCAGTCACTGGGTGCAGTGCCATTCCCAAAGCTGAATCAAATGAGTGAGTTGTGTCAGGAGTAAATCCGGCGTAAAACCTGTGCCAAGTTGTATGCAGATCAGATGATCAGCCAAAAGACCGGCGACAGGTACAGTGGTACCTCAGTATCTATTGCATTCATCAAGCATTTTTGGCATACAAGCGAATGAATGTAAGTTGCTTCACTTGATTTGGTGAAGACATAACACCATGGATCCCAGGAACGTTAGCAAGGGCGATAGCAAGAAGAAAAGAGAGCCGCTGAACAGTTCAGTTCAGTTTTCTTGGCTGTTCAGTTCAGTTTTCTTGGCTGGTGCCAAGAGAAATCATAAATTAAGGTTAAATAGAGGTTTAATGTCTATTTATTTCATATTTTACTTAATTTAGATGTCTTTTCTAAACGTTTTTATATATGCAAAAATATGATTTAAAAAAATGGAAATTAGCAATATTGGTAACTTTCAGGTAGGTGGTGGTTAAGGCATTGGACTGTGGTCTGGACGGTCCCAGGTTCAAAACACAGCACCACCAAGTTGCCACTGTTGGGTCATTGAGCAAAGCCCTCCACCCTCAACTGGTTGGACATATTCATATTCATATATTGGACATATATCATCAGATTTTAAAAAATGTTGATAAAAGTTGCCCTGACAATTCCATTCCAAAACCAGACAATTCTGCAATGATGTTACTATGATGCAGAAACTCAAATGCTTGTATCGAGCAGAAAGGGCCATGTCCAAATGAAGCCTTATAAACTCTAGTGTTTTGTATTGTATCTATTTTTTTTTTTTTTTTTTACTTCGTCTCCATTTATTTTCTTTATTGTGTGTTTTAATCATTGACTTGTGTATTGAATCCTTAACACTGTCTGACGGATATACTTATATATTCTGTTCAAATATTCCAAACGGTGGCTTGTTAGTTATATTCATGTCCGTGTTTATATTTTAAAGAAGAAAGAAAGAACTTTGCTATTTGTTCTTCACTTTTCCTTTCTATTACAGATCTTCAGTTATGATTCCGAGATGGTGATTATGTGCATAGACATTTCCTTAAACAGTGGATTTTCAAACACACACACACACACACACACACAAATGTCAATGATGACTGCAGCAATACAGTATTTGCAGCTGCAGGTCCATATTAATTTTTCACAATCTAGTTGCTACATAAATCTGTCCACTAGATGGCAGTACAATGAGCTCTTGAATGAGGCTCATTGAAATGAACCTTTTGATGAAACCTCACTATCACTACAATTCTGGGGTCTTTTGGTTGATCGACCTGTTCATCTCTATCATAACTGTGAAAATACTATTGTTAAAATTAGACTTTTGGAGTCAGTATGGTGATATGTAAAATCACTACACACACAAAAACGTGTAGTTTAATAACTGAATCAGTATTTTTCCCCTCCATCTCTACTGGTTGGTGGTAGACAAACTGACTGGGCATGCGCAGTGGGGATTTGAGAATCTCTTCAGAATCTCACTCCAAATTCATGTGGAAAGCTCTAATCCAGGTCAACATGTGTTCCTAATAAAGTGACCACTGAGAGCGTACAGTAGTTTATGAAAGATGTGTAGCGTACACATAGCTGCTTGCGTTACTTTTCTTTAACTGAAACTGAATGAGGTGTTTAACCAGAAACAGGAATCATAATTGTTTCTCAATATGGCTGAAGTTTAAAGAGGACAGGGCCTCAGGGTCTTAAAGGGCGCCTGGCCCTTTAAGAGCTCGTGGACGGATTGTCTGTGAAGCCGGAAGTAACAAGGGTCGCGCGCGCGGAGAGTGAGAGCGAGAGAGCAGCGCGTGAAAGAGCCCGGGCTGGCGCGTGAATTGTTAATAACCGATTGCAGCTGAAACGCAACAAACGCGCGCGCACACACACACACACACACACACAGGGGGCCGTCTCTAAGCGCGCGCCAGCCATTGGCCCGTTGGTGAACTTTGTAACGAGATGTTGTCGCGCGGCGCTCATGCTTTCACCGATCACCGCTGAGGAGGATTATCACTGACACACACTAACACACACACACACTGTACCGGTACCACCGTGGGAACATGACCGAGAAGCGGATCTCGCGCTGGTACTTCGGCGGCATCGCCTCGTGCGGAGCGGCGTGCTGCACGCACCCGCTGGACCTGGTCAAGGTGAGGAGAGCGAGCGAGCGAGCGAGCGCGCGCGCGGCGTTGCAGCGCGGAATGACGCAGCGCTGTGCTGTGGATAGCCATAGAGGTCAGAAGCCATGGACTGGTGAAGGTCGTGGATGAGCTGTTGTGTTAACGTCTGCGTGATGTTGTGTTGTATCTATAACAATTCTTTTGTTTTGTTATTTTTGACATTTCATCATCTAATTTCTAGTTAAATATCATGCTGAAAAAA
>JAOVVB010000028.1:14200365-14213553 GCA_028570985.1 Heterobranchus longifilis | reverse complement strand
AGTAGCCTTAATGTGGGAGCCCCCTAGTGACGGGGAGGAATTGGCTACGACTAATATTGGGGAGAAAATTGGAAAAATCCAAAAATATATATATATATATATAAAAAAAAAAAGTGTTTGTGTAAGTGGATGAACACCTTCCACACAGCAGACACACACACACACACACAAAACGCTGTATAACCACATGGCCGTTGGACAAACTTTTGTCCAACTAATGATTGTGTCTAACTAATGAGAGCACTCACTGGGGTCGAGACGGATGGACTGTCTCGCGGGATAAAACTGTGGGTCTGTAACAAACACAGTCAGCAAACACAACATTGAGTTCATAAACAGTCCAAAAACCAACCAGCATGAACTCGGCATAAATCTTTCTTCAGTCTTTAGCTAGTCTTTATACAGTAATTTATACATATGACGCATTAGCGAAGCTACAGTAACCATCACATTTACACAAACCTCCTACGCTGCCTTAAACATAAGCGCCAGCCAAGACACTCTGTGTTGAACTTGTGATGAAATTAGTTATTTAGCACATGGACAGTCTGATGGTTTACTCACGGCTCTTATGGAACATAGACTTGATCTCTCCAATAGTTGCATTTGGCTCCACCTGTTCATCGCAAGCACAAACAAATAAACACTCCGCATGAAAACACACTCCATCTGTGTGTACATTATATACATACTGGAAGTGTACATGTGTGACAAACTAGCAGTATATTTAGCCACTATCCCTGGTGTTCTCCGACGCTGGGCGTTTGAAACAGCTGACACATTCTTAAACACAAAGCACACACCAGGCCCGGGACACGTCTTAAAAAGTGTAACATCCGTGTCATGACACTCGAGCTGTAATATACACCAACCCACATGGATCCTGTTCCCGCAAGTACACTATAATCACATGCTAATGTACGCAGCTGTGCAGTACCGCTACAGCAAAGTGTCATTAATACGGCTCAAACACTTACACACACTCATGGACAGTATAAAGAGTGATCCACGGTGTAAGTACTGCACATAAGTGTATTCAAATTCTGACTCCACAAAAATACTTTCTGGTGCAATTTTAGATTCTGCACTCATACATGTGGCATTCAAAGCATTTGGGATCGCTGCTCGACATTTTGGATTGACTGTTACAAAGTGCAAAATTACTGTTTGGGGACAAATTTCTATAAAGACTAAAAGGTTGTAATCACAGTTTAGAAGTTAGGAGCTACTGGCCAGGGGTTCAGGAGCTACTGGCCAGGGGTTCAGGAGCTACTGGCCAGGGGTTCAGGAGATGCTTTTCAGGGGTTCGGGAGCTACTGGTCAGGGGTTTAGGAGATGTTTGTCAGGGGTCTGGAGTTACCGGTCCCGAGATTGAGGAGTTAGTGTCCCGAGATTGAGGAGTTAGTGTCCCGAGATTGAGGAGTTAGTGTCCCGAGATTGAGGAGTTAGTGTCCCCGGGATCATGGCACTGTATGACGCAGAGCATCAGACGTTCCTCAAAACCTGAGTTAGCAAGCTATAGATAGCACGAGCCCCAAAAGAAGCCGTGTTATATTTAACTGAGGGAACAGACACTGCTACACACTGAGCTGCCTGGCCGTTGGATCTGACTTACCACTGCAGAACTGAATAATTCTGAATAGTTTTAGTGTTCTCAAATGTTAATGTTCTTACCTTGTCCAAGAAGCAGAGCTTGTCCTTCGTCTTGGCGTCCAAAATCTCCACCTCGAAAAAGACAACAGCCTTTTTAGTTTTTTTGGTGGGTTTGCGTTTGGCTGGCATCGGCCCCGGGAGGCCTGTGAGCATGGGGACATTCGAAGCCCGCTTGGGTTGAGAGGCCTCTAACGCCAAGGTATCCATTTTCTCTCTCTTTCTGTACTTTGTCTTGTTTCTTTGTGTTTTCTATCTCTCTTCTCCACAGAAAATCTTTTTATCTGTCTGTCTGTCTGTCTGTCTGTCTGTCTGTCTGTCTATCTCTCCCCCGCAGCCATCCCCTCTCTCTCACACACCCTGTAAAAGGAGAGCTGGGAAAATCTCTCTTTCTCTCCCCCAATGCCATCCCTCCTCCACCCTGCCCTCTCTTTCTCTCTAAAAAGAGAGCCAGACAGTTGGGGAAATCTCTTCTGACTCCGCCTTCGTGTCTTTCTCTCCCCTACCTCATTAGGTTACTGGCTTTATTCCAGCATCCCCAGTACACACCCCGTAACCAATCGCACCCTGCAAATCTCCAGATCACCACAGACTACTACTACTACTACAACATGCTTCTCTAAGTGCATTGTCCTGTACCTGGGGCTTTATGCAACTTATCACCATATCAGTCTTCGCAACAAACCACCGTTTTAGTTTAAAATGTTATAAAGTAATAATATTTCACCATGTAGTTTTACAGTTTTAAGCAATATCACAAGGACAAGATATCTAGAACCTATACACACCGCCCAACTCCATCACTACCACCTGTGGAACTAAATATCGCAACAAACACTGTGTACATTCTGTTTCCTTTGTGTTACCCAAAAACAGAGGGTTTACCCATGAGTAGGGTGTTTAATCAGAACACTTTAGGAACCATAAATCATGCTGAATTATTCACTGAACACTGAGAGACCTCGCTCGGCTAATCATGTGCGGAAATATTTCCAGCACACAGACTTAAAAAAAAAAACAAAAAAACCAGCACCTTTATTATCTTTACTGATACAAATCTTTAAGTCCTGCCCTTTGGCTTTTTATTGACTCACAAGCAAGAGCCTCTCAAAGTCAAAGTCAGAGTTATATAAAATCAGCACAAAGCCAATGCAGCCAGAGATGTGTAGTTCACATCCCATGTCATTTCCCCCCTAAATAACATATTGGACCACTGATGGATTTTTTTTTTTTGGCTTTAAGAGGGAAAACAAAAAGCCATTCGGCCGATGCCCTTGTTAAGAACAACATAGAAAATGTATCTTAGTTATACAGCTAAACAGTTGAAGGGTTCGAGTCTTGCTTGAGGGCACAGCAGTGGCGGTCTTGGCAGTGCTAGGATTTGAACTAACGACCTTCCGATCCATAGTCCAACATCTTACCCAGAGCTACTACTGCCCCTGCTATTTTTCTAAATGATGACAGCTATGCCTGCACTATAAATGTTTCTCACCTCTGTAACTGCAGTACGACACAAGATAGGTTTATGGAAAAGTATGACAGCAGTATTGTGGCTTGACGGCTCAAAACAGAACACACATACACACACACACCTCAAGAGGTAATGTGAAAAATGCCCTCGCTTCCACTCCCACCATGACCCCCCCTCCCCCCCTTTATAAACCCAACCTGTGCTAATTATAACCCGCCTACCGCCAATGGACCTCACACTCAGGGTGCAGACAGGGGATCAGCTTTAAGCTGGACATAATGACTGTAAAACACTGCGCTGTTACACAGTTTGTTAATAATTACCACACTGTTATTATTAGCACTACATCATCTGAACAGTAAACGCGGTGTCGCGTGATCGTCCTGTCTGGGTCTGGATTAGATCCCAGTGTCTGGCGGAGATTGTAATTAGAACCACTTCTCCTAAAGTGTGTTGAGTGTGAGAGAGACAATAGAACTAGACTGTTGTTTAGAACTAATCACTACCTGAGTGTCCCAGCTATTCTACTGATCAAAGTAGTTATTTTTGATGGATCTATTAACACTACATTATTCACAATAAATAAACGTGTCATGAGTACCATATTTGTTAGACAGACCATATATTACTGGAATATTTACTACTTAAGCTTTTCTTGCCATGTTTTTAGACATATTATCCATTTTAGTAAGTAACATGTACTGATCTTTAATCATTTTTCTTTTTAAAACTGATGATAATGATGTGTATTTTAACAGACAATGATGATATTTCACAGTTCAAGTCAAAGCCACAGAAATGGAAAAATGACCGAGAGTAGAGGATAACTTTTTCTAGTTAATATCACCATGTTCTAACTTTGTAATGAAAAGAAATTCCTGGCCATGTAGTAATTTAATTTATTACGCTACTTTTCAAAGAAAAAAATGGAACTGGTTATAGCTCAGATTTCCAAAAAAAATCTTAGCATAGCTGCGTTTCCTCTGTTACTTCACATCAAATAGCAAGACGTTGTGTATTTTACTCTCTCCAATACACATTTGCCAACTAAATGTTTTATTTGTTTGAAACTAAATCAGTTTGTAATAAAATACTAAGCTCTACATGAAGCACCCATTGTGTGAGTTTTAATATTTCATATAATCACACACCTACTGTACAGCCAAAACACATTATTGGTGCTGATTTTATTTTTTGATTAATGTTATATATATATAATACAGACAATGTGTGTGGCCAAAAAAGCTACTTCTGAAGTTTATGCAACATGGAGGTGACCAGTCTTGCCTCTCAAAAAATGTAATGTTTCTAAATTCAGCCGTTTTAGAGATATGATTTTATATGTGGCCCCAAAAATGGCGATTTCTTTCAGCGCTATACTGTCTCGCTTCAAGCAATAATAATGTAAAATGCAAATTATTCGTATTTCTTCATGAGTATTGATACGACAATTGGTGTAAGCTTCTAGAAGCACATGAAAACAATGTGTAGTGTCCGTAACCACGTCAGATTCATTTCGCAAATATCACTTTTTCAGGTTCATGCGAAATCAAAATTAGCAAAGTTTCATCTGATTGACAATTCAAAGACCGTTGAAAGATTTGAATTAAAAAAAAAAAAAAGTTATCAAGACTGAAACATAAAAGGGCTTGAAATTTTATTCAGCAAATTTTATCTGATAAAAATATAAATGTGTATGCGTATTTACACACACACAAAAAATTAAGCATGGATCAGGGGAGATACGAAGCGTTACATATTATGAAAATGGTGTTATATGATACTTTCTGAACAAAAAATCACTTTTTCACCTATACACTGATACCATGCTTTGGCTGTTAGTTGTAGACAATCAATTAGATATTTATTCAGCATAGTAAAACAATTAGCTATTCTGAATCTCTGGAGGTATTAGATTCAAGTCAAACTCAAAGAATAAATCTTATCTTGTATTCTTAATCTGGATTTTCTTTGATTATTATTATTATTATTATTATTAACAGGTTTTTCCAGTTAGGCCAGCATGCTTGCTCAAACCTTGCTAAACTCGCAGTTCCTTCCTGTCCGAATCTTTGGCGCCACCATGTGGTAACTTTGCATTAGAACCTACCATGAGAAACCATTTGATTCAGAAACATGCGGCTTAAACGGTGTATAAGGCGGGTATCGATCCGATTCATGCACGTGCCTCTGAACCAGGGTTTTCATATTAAACTAATCTGACGTGTCAGGTTTATTTGGGTTATTTATTTAGTAACAATAAAGCCCGACTTCCGGGAGTGTGACAGCAACAGCATGGTCGCTTTGTGCTTTATTATTAATAAAATAAAAATAAATAAAGAAAGAAAGAAATAAACCATCCAGGAGCTGTTGTTGTCCGTAGACCTGTTTACCCAGGCTGTAGTTACTCACCTGCTCAGAGATATTGTTTATTGTGATGTGAACCTGCCACTCCATAACCGCCCTATGAGGGGTTACAGGGCGACACGAACAACACGCTACAGTGTAACGAACCCTGAGTCACAGGACACAATGTTACCGTCTCCAGCACTCAACCACTGCGCGCTGCTTCACACCTATGACGACTTACTCACGACGGGATTATTATTACTGTCAAACAATCAATTAAACAGAATCGGATCCTCTTCTTCTGTCCTGTCGCTGAATTACATTCTTACGAAAACAGATCAAGAACACGCGGATCATCTTTTAAAAAAAAGAGAGAAAAAGTCTAATCCTTTTTATTATCATCATCATTTACAGAAAACGACCTTACCTCGTAATGCTTCATTTTGCCTGCAGTTTAAACTCGTTATCATCCGATATAACTGACAGATCCGACATCCAATCAGAGCGCTCGACCCACACGGCGCGCTCCAATCAGAACCGGGAGTGTGGTCGTTCTGACCGGAAGTTATGTAGGATTACAGTCAGGTCGACCGTTGGACACAGAACGCGTAGGACACGCCCACTTTTCCCCGAATGCAGGCGCACTTGATCAAGCCTTATATAAGAGTATAAGAAGGAGTGTGCTTAGATTTTTCACAATGCACTGTTTATGGTGCAGAATACCCAGAATGCACTTTGTAGGGATTGTGAAATAGTGACATTAGGAGGTAGTGGCGGTACATATCAAACAAGGTGCAAGTGTCATATTAATGCACTCTGACACACTGTAGCATAATTAACAATCAACACGAATATTTGTAATGCTTTCTGATTGGCTAATTATGTAAAATAACATTTTTTTTTATAGTGCACATGTTTAATCCACATTAACCTTCGATTTTTTTTTATTATTTCACTTCTTCATGTATTTTCCATATTGCTCATACTGTGTAGGGTCACAGGAGGCCTGGAGCCTCTGACAGTGAATTCAAAACACACTTCATAGGGCACAAGCACACACACACACACACACACATACTCTCTCTCTCACACACACACCAAACAGCCTACTGCATGTCTTTGGACTGTGGGAAGAAACCCCCCCAAGCATGGGGAGAACATGGACTGGGGAGCATGGGGACAACTCCTGACCCTAAAAGCCCCTTAGAACCCCAGCACCACCAACACATACAAAACCGTTCTATCGTTATAAAGTTCCCTCCATGATTAACACATACACATATTTGTCAAATTTGTAAATAATAGAAAAAGGTGAATCTTTCCAACATTGCAGCTGTTTGATACTTATTATCTTTTTATTAAATTATTATTTAGGCTGTTTTACTGTTTGTATTATGTGTGAAACCCTTTTTATTTGTGAAACATTTGTTGTTATGCTTGGACACTGCTCTACTAAATTGCCCTTTCCTTAGGAACGGATATAAATAAATAACAATAATATCCATGGATTAGCTAGCTTGGTGTGAGACACGGTTTAAACACTTCTAATGTTTTTACAAAGTTGTATTGTCTCTGAATACATGAGGATCCTTTCAGACTCAATTGATAACCCACATCAGGTCAGTGTGAGAGGCATCTGGAGAAATCTCTTCTTCTGCTTATTCTTGTTTTATGACATCCATAAAAAGGAAGACTGCTTCCTCCAGACAAATCTGTTTAAAGGTAGGCTGTGAATAAATGACAAAGCACTGATGTAGAGCAGTGTCCAAACCTCCAAACCCCATCATTCTGGCTTACTTTATAAATCATATGACTTACTATTACATTCATTTCTATTAGATTTTATTAAAACATGTTTGTATTTTATCACATAATAAATTGTAGTATTATGTTGAGAATCTTGGCTTTTTGAAATCTCACAATAATGTTTTACTTTCAAAATGTCATCTTAATTTGTTCTTGAATTGTTGACCAGAAAAATTATTTATTATTTGAAATCATTATGTCCTTATCCATTTATTTACAGTGTTTTCTAGATTTATGATATGTCCTGAGTGGTGGAGCCTTGAGCACTTGAATCATGTAACTGTTATTTTATTAGGTTTTATTTTGTTTTATATGTGTTTTAAAACTGCACATCACGAATCATCACGATCATCATTTTACTGCAAAACAAATTAATTAAATACAGACATTTATAAGAAAAGTAACCTAACCTAATTCTTCAAACATAAAATTGATAATTATTTAATAGAACCTAGGAAAGTAAAGTGTTAAAGTTGTATTGTCTCTGCCTGCTCACACACTCATTAACAATGCATTAGATCAACATCTATCTATCTATCTATCTATCAACTTCTGTGGTCCATCTAGGGACCATGAAGGCCAATTTTGATTCCAATCCTTATATCTTCCAGAATTCCTTTCTTTCCTAATCCATTTAATAATAATAATAATACTTCACAAGAATACTAACAATTATTATTATTGCTAGTTAGTAAATTAGTTGTACTTATTATTACTGATTTTATTATTATTATTGCTAGTTAGTTAGTTAGTTATCTGTCGTTGGCACCTCCACAATCGTAACTGGGCGTGGCAGTCTTGTTTTGGCAGCTCAGCATCTTCCACACTTCCTGGCTTTACATCTCAACCAATCAGAGAACAGGATTTCTGACGTTTGCCCCTCCCACTCAGGCTGTGTTCTAGAATCCGCTGTCCTGTTACACATGCGCACTCTGTTCCTCAGACGGCACTGTGAGTGTACACACTTCCTAGTGCACTATATATCCTACCCCTGGTGCATTGGTGCTCAGTCTGGAAGTTGGCGCCGGGAAAGCCCTTGATGTTACTAGATTCTTCTCGAACCTTCGGAAACGTTTTAAAAAAACGGCCAGCGTTAGGTTCAGGAGATACAGACTAGGACCTGCAACCTGACCGAGTAACGCGGTTAAACCTGAACACAAGTGCCGAGGAACAAGAAGGTGTTTGGGAAACTTTGTTGAACTTCTGGTCAAGTTCATTTTTAAGTTATTATTATTGTTGTTAATCAAACTCGTAGATAATCTTCTAGATGGTGAAGATGGGAAAGAACTACTACAGCATTTTGGGGATCCAGAAAGGCGCGTCTGAAGACGAGATCAAGAAAGCGTACCGCAAACAAGCTCTGAAATACCATCCGGATAAAAACAAGTCACCTGGAGCCGAGGAGAAGTTCAAGGAGATCGCAGAAGCCTACGACGTCCTGAGCGACCCGAAAAAGAAGGACATCTATGACCGGTTCGGTGAAGAAGGTGAGTTGTTTAGAGACATTTATGACGTGTTTGGTTTAGGAATAGTTTCAGAGACTAAACAATACATGTCTAAACTTAAAAAAAAAAGAAGTTAGCGCGAAGTTCAGGGTCGCATCCTAAATCACTTTGGAGGTGCAGTCCAGTTCTTAACTTGTGTATGGCAAATGGGTTACAAAACCCTGGATCCTATCTAGTGCCCTAGAAGAACGCCATTTGGATCAGCTCGGTGGTGTGACGGTGAAGGAATTCAAGCTGAGATGTTTTATAATCACACCGACCTGAAAGCACAAATATAAAGAACTGCTTTCCTGGGTCGCTAAAGTGTTTAAATAACAGAGTTCACGTTGAAATCTCGCGATATTTCAGGGGAGCGAATCGTTAATTAATATTTTTAAAGCGGAGATTTTTCACATGAACCGTTTTTTAAATAACGGGATTTAACGTTACACTTCTACAATTACTCGTGCGTCTTTTTTAAAGGAAGAACTAAATGCAAACCTGTCAGAAAACCTAGCTAGGTAGCGCGTCCGTTAGACGTATTCGACACCAACACTTAGCAAACCAAAAGAAACAAAATGTGTATATCACAACGCGTGACGTTAGACGTTTACCAACAAATTAGTGTCAAAAAAATAATAATAAAAGTGCGTCTAAAACACGAATAAACTCCACTTTACAGCTAACACCGTGGTAAAGTACAGTAATCCTGGTGGCCCGCGCAGTTCTCTGACGTCACTAGGGTTGTTCTGGAAAGGCGCGCGCGCTGCTGCTGGAATATTCCAAGCGCGCGCCTGTCCTGGCCCAGAGTTCACGTGGGCTCTGAAGTGAAGGGAAAGCTGGGTTACTGTACACACACACACACACACACACTCGGCATATTAGATCATATAGGAGAAGAAAATAACTTTAAAGTCGTTACACGCATACAGTGAAATAATTAAACTGTTATATAAATATTTATTTATATATTATTCTCTTACATTTTGTATAAACCCTGAATATGTTGTGGCTTTAACAAATAAGCCAGTTGTGAAAAAAACACTATCACAGATTTTTGTTTCTTTGTGCAATAGTTTCTTTGCCCCTGTGTGTGTGTGTGTGAGAGAGCGAGAGAGAAATGACAATTAAACTAAGCTAAAAGTGATGAGCTATAAAGTAAAACTAAAAGCAAAACGCTTTAGCTTGTCATGTTTGTCATATATTTTTGAAAGAAATTTGTCAGACTCTATTTTCAAGCCGTTACTATTATTATATGTTCAGTAAGCAATGCCAGCCTGACTCCATACTATTTAGGGACGGGAATCACCAGTCCCCTCACGATACCTAGGTTCTGATTCGATTATATAAAAATCGTGATTTTATCATTTTTTAAAATCATATTTCCACGTCTTTGTTACTCTTTTTTAAACCTTTAAAAAGGTTTAATGAATCAATCGTGAGTGAAATGAATCGTGTCTCTGTCATCCGCCATAATTATTAGTTCCAATATTATTAATAATAATAATTATTATTAGTGCCAATATTAGTATAGGCCCACGATAGTATTACTACCACACAGGATAAATATGTGTGAATAGTTCAGAGTGCGCCACCTGTAAGATTATAAAGAAACGGCAACGAGCTTGCGGGCACGCAGGGTTTCTAACACGTGATTTTCAACTAATTTGCACTCGTGGTATTTTGAGACTGTAATGAGTGGGTTTGAGACTAATTCACTCACAGAGTTGGGAGAAAAAGGCAGATCGGATGATTTTAGCACATGCAATTTTTGATAACTGGTCACAGCCATCAAACTGAAAACCTGCCAATTCTGGTCACAGGCCAATCGACCGGTTCATCTTATTATAAATGTAAAATATATTTTTAAATGGTTTAAGAGTCAGTATGGTGATACATGAATCACCTCTAAAAGAATCAAGATTCATATCCCCCCCCCACCCCCCTGTCTCTAATACCAGTTTCCAGTTTATTAACACAATGACTTTTAATACCAATCGTTGTCAAGTTGTCAATTGCTTATCAGTATTTCCACAGAATCTTTAAAGAAGCATTATTAAGACCGTGCTCTAGTGCACCATCCGCATTCCTTTAAACTGACTCATAGCAGTTCACAATTACAGCTAAATACATTTCAGGCAAGACAAAACATGAAACTCTGTTCTGTTTGCAGGGCTGAAGGGCGGAGCTGGTGGAGGTGGTGGACCAAATGGCCCTGGCTTCACGTACACCTTCCAGGGTGACCCACACGCCATGTTCACAGAGTTCTTTGGTGGGCGGAACCCCTTTGAGCACTTCTTCGGCCGCATGGGTGGCGAAGATGATATGGATGTGGACGAGCCGTTTGCCAGCTTTGGCCTGGGCGGTGGACGCCACTTTGGTGGGGGCCGGTTAGAGAAAAAGCAGGACCCGCCAGTTACCCATGAGCTCCGTGTCACCCTGGAGGAGGTGTTCAGTGGTTGCACAAAGAAAATGAAAATCTCGCGCCGCAGACTGAATCCAGACGGCCGTACCACACGCTCGGAGGACAAGATCCTCACAGTGGAAGTGAAGAAGGGCTGGAAGGAGGGAACCAAGATTACTTTTCCTAAAGAGGGTGACCAGACGCCGACCAACATCCCGGCGGACATCGTATTCATTGTGAAGGACAAACCGCATCCAGTCTTTAAGAGGAATGGATCAGACATCATCTATCCAGCCAAGGTCTCTCTCAAAGAGGTGAGTAGGGCATGAGTTTAGTGACATTTTTGAAAGAAACATTTTTAATTTAAACTTCTAACAATAATGTGTTATTGTGGTAATAAAAAAAAAAAATCCCAAACATAACTATCTGTCTTCGTGCCTCTTTCAGGCTCTCTGTGGTTGTACAGTGAAGGTCCCTACATTGGATAATCGTACCGTCAACCTGCCCCTCCAGGACATTCTTATCCGTCCTGGGATGAAGCGGCACATCAGCGGCGAAGGCCTTCCTTTACCAAAGAGTCCCGACCGCCGGGGCGACTTAGTCGTCGAGTTCGAGGTGAGATTTCCAGAGAGACTCACTCAGGACGCCAAGAACACCATCGCACGGGTTCTACCCTCGTAACGCCGGAGGTAAAACTGTGAAAGGGTGTGTTTGAGACCCAGGATCCCAAGGACATTATTGCACGGGTCTTGCACTCATTTGCACAGGACAATGTTGCGTCCACAAACTGAACATTGTGGCACATGAAACCTTGAACTGATTAACGCTGAACTGAAAGACAGTTTGACGAGTCTCTCTGGATGATCAGTCTTTGCTGCGAGTTTTTCTTTTTAGGTTGTTTTTCATCAGTAAGGTTGTGTTTGGGGAATAAAACTCCATGTAGTGCTGGGGGAAATTCCACAAAGTGGAAGAAAAATAAAAACATGGGTAGTTTTTAAAAAAAAAAAATTTCTCTCTCTTAGGATTTTGATCCTAACATGTGCTCCGTCACCATGGTGACACATATTTTAAGGAGTAGTCCTCTCAGGCTAACGTTAAAGATCCATGGATGATGATAATGACTCTTTGAATTATTGGGTGTTTACAGTAGATGTTTGATTATATTTTGCTCCTATGCTTTTGTTATTACTGCGCAGTGTATTCCCTCTTTTTTTTCCTTCACGACTTGTATAGTTTAATAAACAAGGTGAAAAAGTTTGCTCTTTTCTTGCCGTTTCTGATTTCTGGGGTTGCTCAAGCAAACCTGAAGTTACTTCTCTGGTTAATCAAATCAAGGCTGGATTTCATGAGGATTTTGCTTGAGGGAATATAACTAACATCCTGGTGTTAAGAGCTGGTGTATGGTTCACATGAACCCATCTCTCTTCCTTTTTCTCCTGTTTTGTGTGCAATTTGGATTGTAAATATATTTTTGTATATCAAGTAATAGGGTGAAGGTTGTATTTTTTTTTTCTGTTTAGATACAATATCAAAATCGGTGATCTGTATACAGATATCCTCTGAGCGATGAATCTGAGAGTGTGAGCTTCACGTTACACAAAGCATAATGGACATTTTAAAACAGTTCATGTCTGGTGCTCTTGATTAAACTCCGGTGCCCTGGAGTGGTCAGATATATCACGATGTACAGTACCAGTCAAACGTTTGGACACACCGTCTACGTCTGTGTTTTGTTTATTTTTAATATATGTTCATTGATACATTCTAGAACAATACTGCCGATTTCAAAACTACAGTATGAAGTAAGGCATATGGCATTAGGTTATTATGGAACAACAGCAACAGGCAGTTGTTATTTTAAGACATGAAGGTCAGCTGTTCTGGAGCAGTTCAGTATTGTCAAGTGCATTTGCAAAAGGTTAATGTAGCATCAAGCACCATGATACACCAGGAAAGCGAGACCAAAACTGAGCTCTGCTGCAGAGGAGAAGTTCATTTAGAGTCACCAGCCTCAGAAATCACCA
>JAOVVB010000028.1:14181728-14194331 GCA_028570985.1 Heterobranchus longifilis | reverse complement strand
AATAAAATGAAATGAGATAGAATAGAAAAAGAATAGAACAAGCTAGTGTTAGAGGACTGTTTTGCTTCTATTCATTGTATAATAAAGAAAAAGAAAATAAATAGATAGAATACAAAACGAACATAGAAGCTAGTGTTAATTAGTTAATGTTAGCTATGTGTCCGTATATTAGACTTTAATAATATACGGATACATCAGTCTCCAAGTCTCCAGTAACACCACAAAAAGTCGCTAGATTTGTCGCTAGGCGCTTTAAAAAAAAAAAAAAATCGCTAGAGGGGTCTGAATACTCGCTAATTATAGTGACAAAGTCTGTAGATTTTGTAGATTTTATATTTTACATTCTTTTCTATTGCCATTTGAATCACTTATTTCCTTTTTAAGGTCACAAATGTGTATGCACTTTACTGCATATCCTACTGTACATGGTTGTGCATGCGACAAAAAAAAAAAAGAAATTTGACTGACACATATTTTATTAATCCAAAGATTAAAGACTATACTTGGCACAACAATGAACAATCTCTGAGATCTAGGATTGATTTTCGATCTAGGAGGAAATTAAATTCCTTTACAGCTCTACAGTTTACCACAGATGGCTCAAATCTATGCCCCTTTATCTGATAATAAAGTCATTATTTTAAAAACTTTAAATATCACTGTACATGAAGTAGCAAAAGGACTATTTGAGAAGGGGAAAAAATTTATAAAATCAAATAGGAATTGTTTAAGTATCAGGAAATTAACTTACTGAACAAACTGAAAATTTATCAAAGATATCTGGAATTAGCAAAAGGTGCTTTCATTAGGTCTTGTGTCAAATGGCTTGAGAATGGTGAGAAAAATACTAGCTATTTTTTTTTCTAGAAAAGAGAAACTATAAAAGAAAAATATTGTCCTCTCTTCTGATTAATAGGCCCAGTAGAAATCACATGTGCTGTCTTTTAATTTTTATGAGTAGCTATACAAGTCCAATTTTAATCAATATGGATGTTCCCGATTATTTTACTAAAATTAATAAGTTTGTACCAGTCATTACTGAGAAGGAGAAATCAGATTGTGATGCACTCTTTTGGAAATAATTGAAGCTATCTTTTCACTTAAAAGCTTAGATCACCTGGTAATGATGGTCTATCTTTTGAATTCTACCAGCACTTTTGGGATGTAATTAAAATGCCTAATTTCTAATGTTTAATGAATGCATCAATGCAGCAGGGTGCCATTTGTTTAATCCCTAAGTCAGTCATCACTGTAAAAAATCTTATGTGCTATCTAATTTAAAAAATATGGTAACAATATTGCAAATATTATTTTTAAGCAGTTTTACTTGAATAAATCACATAAAACATCCTAAATTATTTAGCCAGACACATGATGATTTTAACATTATTAGTGGAATAATTGTTTTTAGTTTAAGCAGATAAAACAAAATGTACTCATTGTATTAAGGAAAATTACTTAATAACATAAAAAAACATTTTTCATAATAAAACAAATACATAATGCATTTGGGTGTTAAACATGCTTTTATTTCATGTTTTACTGGTTTCAAAATATTAAAACACTTTGTAAAATAGTGTATATAACATTTACAGCAGTTTTAAGATCTGTAAAACAATTTGTAAAACAAATTTGTACAGTTTGTAACTGAAAATTTATGTCATTGAAATCAACTGTTTAGCATTATATGCTAACATCTTTTTTTTTTTGTGGGAATAGTCACATTCTTTTGCTAAAACCTGAGAGAACTTGTACAGTAAACCACTTCTAGGTTCATATCTTTGTAACATTGTAAAACACTACAGTAACTCCCCAAAACTTGTTTCAGTGAACTGTGGAGACACTACAACAAACTCAAGTATGCTAATGGCGGACAGGATGTTTTCAGAAATGTTTACAATGTTTAATTTATTTCATTTATATTGCTGACACTAGTGCAACAAAGGAGCTTATTTAAGAAATCAAAATAAAATGTAAACTTTAGTAAGAGGCTTAACTTACTTCTTAACATTTTACACTTTTCGCCTGTTCCTTCAAAATGGCGTCTGATCACTGCTGTTGTTGAGATTCAAATGAAGGTGACTTAATCAAACCCGGATAATTGGGCCAATTCTCTTAAAATAAATATGAAGCCTTTTTTCCTCAAAATTTTTGACTAAATGGTTCCTCAAATTAAGCCCAATAATTGCACTCATTTCCTTAAAAACATAGGTAAAATTTATTTCTTCATTTTATTAGTGAAATGTTCTCAATATATTATAAGAAACACAGAAAACCATTTTTTTAAATGAAATATGCACATTATTTTTAATGATTACATCAATTTCATGATTCATTTTTTACAGTGTTAGTTTAAAGTTAGTTAACCTAGTGAGGAATATAAGATGTATAAACACACACTCACTCACAGTACATGATCAATGCTGAGAAGTAAATCAGAAAAAGAAGAAGCAGCACTGAGGTGAGAAGATTGCACAATGCACACTTCCACTTTTCTTAGAAAGCTTTTGCCACGTTTGCAACTTCTAGTCTTGTGTGGGTCACTACGGTTCACTGTCAAGCTCAAGGGTCATTAATCACTATTATAGCAGGCTGAGCTCTTTCACTCACTCACTCACTCACTCACTCACTCATTCATTGTCTATACCGCATTATACCATACACAGGGTCACAGTGGGGTGGCTGGAGCCTGTCCCAGGAGACTTGAGCTACAGTACAAGGCAGGGTACACCCTGGACAGAACCACACACACACACAGTGGCACAGTGGCTTAATGGTTAGCGCTGTTGCCTTACACCTCCAGGTTCAATTCCTGGATCGGGTCTGCGTGCATGGAGTTTGCATGTTCTCCCCGTGCTTGGTGGGTTTCCTTCCACAGTCCAATAACATGCAGTTTAGGTTAATTTACATTCCTAAATTGCCCGCAGTGGCCAAGAGAATAGTTCAAGCACAGCTTTTGAGATATTTCAAAAAGAAGAGAACTGAAGGCATGATACATGCACACAAATCCTCTCAGCGGAGACGTGATGAAAACAAAGGATTCAGTTTAGTACAGGAGATTTCAAATGATTGTGAAAATTTATTATAATGATTATAAAAAACTCATTAAGAGAGAGCATAGTCATACAAAACTACAGTACTATTAAATTAAATAATGTTTATGTAGATTTTTATTCTACTCTTATAATCCTCCCCAGATGATGTGTGTGTGATGTGTATGTTATCAAATGTGTTTCAGTGTAGTCACTGAACACGTTTTCAGCGTAAGTTTAAGACATTTTCATGACTGACCCGTTTGAGAAATCAAAAATCCCTCCACAATTTTGCATCCTCAATGTCTTTAGATCACATCGGCCCGGTTTGGCGGCGATCGTATAAATTCCCTAGGAGGAGTATAGCAATTTTACAAACAACCCAAAATAACTGACTTCTTGTTGAGTTGAGCCAAGGGCATGCTGTGTGAAATTTGTGCGGCTCAATGAGTTTGTAAACAATCATAGTTGTAGTGTAGAACACACACACGTGCGCACACACCTCTGCGTGAGCACACACGCACACATCCCCACGCGAGCATCTACACGCTCACAAATAAAACACACCGCTGCATGAGCACACACACCTCCATGCAAGCATACACACACACACACACACACACCACCGCGTGATCGCACACACATACAAACACAAAATACTGTAAAAGAAGCTTTAGAGAATAACCCTTGTCTCAGTTGTGATCATGTGATGCTCTGCGTCAAAACAAAAAGCGCATGCTCGCCACATGATACTTGATGATCTTGCTCGTTTATCAAGACAAAATTTATTACAAATTTTTGCTCATCTTGCGGAATACTCGCAAACCGGGTTCCTCGCAATCCGAGGTTCCATTGTACTTTGAGTTTGCAAAGTGGGTATGAGAGCCCTCGATGCCCCTCGTGGTGTCGGGTAGAGGGCCAACGGGGTGTTACAAATAAAACTTTCACTCCAGTTCTACAAAAAATGCAGTTCAACATTAGCACTAACTTAATTAACTAGTTGATTAATCTTCATTTTGAATAGGCATGTAATAGATTTTTAAATAATTATTTACAATAATTGGTATATTTATTATTATATAATAACCTGTCTGCTAATCCCATGTTATGTCATGATGTTAATGTACACAAGTTAATTTTTATATCACTCTTGCTTTCTCTGCTTGGAGAAGTTGTGTACTGAAGTCATGGTGTGTATCAGACTCCAATAATGTTTCAAATTCAGTGGGTCCCACCATCCTAATCTCCACCTGTCTCTACACCACAGTGTATTATACCTCACTATAAATAAACCATACTGAGTGTTTGTTCTTCATACTTAAGTTTATTGTGTAAAATGTATAAAATATTAACAGCATTTTTGTACAGCATCTCAGTTTTCCTGATTAACCCAATCGGGTCGACGCCATCGTTGACAATGCCAATCACCTTTTTTCCCTTTCAAGTGTTTCTGTGAAGGAATTTATATTGTAGCAGCCTAGAAACAAAATACGTACACAAACAGTAGATGGTTTTCTTTTCAAAAAGTTTATTGCCAAATAAATGTTTGTGATAAAATTAATGTTAAAAATAAAAACTTATGTCAGATTCTCGTCTCCACACACGTGTTGAAGCCCCGCCCCAACTCTTTGCGCTCCATTCACATGCAAGATTTATGTAAACGACTCCATTCAGATGTTCAGTAAGTAAATGCTAATTGCTGTGTTGTTTGTGAGGAGAGATGTGCTGATGCATTTTCACTTAAATATTCTTATACACGTAAGAATCCTCCCAGGGAAAATTACTCTTGGCATGAATCCACAGGAAACGCTTCAGTTTCAAATAATTATTAAACGCTGGACACAAACAGCAAAAAAAATCACAATAATAATAATTAGAATAATAATCATCATGCTTTTTAGCTGTTTGTGTCCAGCGTTGAATCATTATTTGACTACGAATGGCAGTAATGATGAAATAAAGCTGCTCACATCGCTTTAAAAAATGCAGTGTTTATTCAGCAAGTATATATTTGTGCTCTGTTGTTTTTCTGTGCTACTGATTTTACATTTTGTTTGCTTTTTGCTGCCCCTTTTGTGATCTGTGTATATTATGACAGAAACAAAGCTGCTCGTATCGGCTCATATCGGCAGCACTTTGATCACATGTGAGATGAAAAGTGCAAATGAAAGTGTGGACCAAAACCAGCAGCTTTATTTCATTCATAAAACACTCAGATCACAAACAACAACACAGCTCAATGCATAGTGTCTGTAAATAACTGAAATGTGGTTTAAAAGTTGCACATGAATCTGACACATTTACATCAGCCACATTACAAAAGCCCAGTTTGTGCTCTACATAAATAAGGGAAAATGTATTATCTATTATACTGGTAAAAATGTGAAATTTACACAAATTTAAGAAGAGCGCTGAATCACTGCAGGTCTTCAAAAAGGCCTCAGACCCCCAAGGGTTTTAACATAGAAATCAGATGTAATTATTAAATCAGGACAGAAACCTATAGGACACGTAGAAAAGGAGCCATCAAAACCACAAGCTGTCACATACAATACACACATATATACACTTTCTCTCTCTCTCTCTCTCTCTCTCCATCTCCATGGTGTTGAGGTTAATTAACTCACTTTTCCTTTCTTGCACTCTAAGAAAAGAAAGTGTTACAAAGACTTGAGGAAATTCAGACTTCAAAGTCTGAATACAAAGACTTCAAACAGAAAAATGAAAAATACAATACATTAGTATTTTTGTGTGTGATCACGAGATAAAAGTACATTTTTGAGATGACATATCAGTACTTTACTAGCATTACACCATTGTGAACTTAACTGCTTAACAATGTGACCTAAACCGTGTTATTTTGGACACAGCCTGGTGCTGAATCCACTGATTAGAAGCAAAGTGATGAACAAATAGAAGCACCTACTGTTAAAGTGTCGTAATCAGGAGAGATGGACTGAGGGTCCAGAGATGTGTACGTGTCATCAGGAGGACTCGACTTAACATTCTGTGTGAGAGAAAGAGTAATAAATCATGTGTTCATCATTCTTAGTGACTTTATCCAGATCTGAATGTCTGAGTGAAGTGTGTCTCTGAGGATACTTACTGAAAGTGTGTGATACACATCACTGGAGGACCTGGTCTGAAGATCAAGGCCTGTGTATGTGTCATCTAGTGGACTTGAGTAAACGTTCTGTGTGAAGGTTATAAAGAATGTTTTTGGTGATTTTAGAATGTCTGAGTAAATAAACTCTTTCTCAGGTTGCACACAACCTACCACACAACAATTACTACTATACTGTAGGTCTGTTTGGTGATAAAAAGAGCCTCAACCCTGGTGTTTCCTCTTGTTCATTAATCTGTGTCTAGAGTTGATCATCACTCTCTGTTCTGGTGTTCTGCAGTTAACCATGAGGGGGTTTTATGTTGCTGTTGTAAGTGGAAGCAGAAGATCACACTGTTACTCTGTCCTGTTACAGTTCACTTACCTGACCAGAATCAGCAACTTCATCTGGACCTCTTCTTCTCTTTTTCCTAAAAATTAACAATAATCAGATTATTCAGGTCGTATTACAGACAATTAAGCAAGTTGATGGAGAAAAATACACTTACCTCATACATAAAACAGCAATGATGGCAAATAAACATCCACATCCTCCTGTGATTACAAGAATTACATACAGAACCACAATCCTGCCCCCTGTGTGCAGACAGATATTACCCAACTATAACGTATTCACGTTTATTAATGCTACAAAGTGATATTTGCTATAATAACTGTAATACCATTTAAAGTGAGAGGCACTGCAGCGGCTCTCTGAGTCCCGTATTTATTCTGAGCCACACAGTAAAACCATCCACTGCTGCTGGAGCTCAATGTGAAGCTGTAACTCTGTCCAGATCCTACAGGTGAGTTTTCATTCACCTTATACCAGGTGTAGAGCTCCACAGGTGGGTTAGCATCACTGCTGCAGGTCAGAGTCACTGAACTTCCCTCTACTATCCCACCAGAGGGACTGATGGACACTGAGACATTCTTAGGGGGATCTAAAAGACAGAAAAGGGAAATATGACGGAGGTTAAAGAACATTAAATTAAGAACCAGTGAGTCAGTGGATGATGGCCAGCTGCCTGCACAATCAAACACTTACACAAAACATTGAATGTCACATTATCAGAATATTTCTCTCCGTACTGATTCTTGGACTTGCACTTGTACTCTCCACTGTCCTCAGAGCTGATGCTGTTAATGGTGTGAGTATTGCCTTTGGATTTAAATAATTTTCCTTTAAACCAGTTATATTCCACAGATGGTTTGGCATCACTGCTGCAGGTCAGAGTTACCGAACTGCCCTCCACTATCTCGCCAGAGGGACTGATGGACACTGAGACTGTCTTAGGAGGATCTAGAGACAGAAACATGAACTGTACATTGTTAAAATGTATCCTTTATTTTTTATAACCAGATGATGAAAGACATCATTACTTCATGTGTTACTGCAGGATCACATTAATCTAACAGAAAGGTTTAGCTAGTGTGCTAGTATGAAACTATGCTAATAGACATGCATACTAATCTAATGTTCTAGTGTGCATGTACAGTATGTAACCATGCTATAACACATACATGCCAACATTCAATTATTTTGCAATGCAAGCTTGTTAGTAAATTAATAACCACTTAAAGATTTCCAGTGTGCATTTATACTAATACACAGTCATGCTAATGTTTACATTTTTACAGTGCAAGTATAAAAATACACTTGTATGCTAATATTCTAGTGTGTCTATATAAAGCTGTTAGAAATCATACAGTGAAACTTCATATTAACTGATGACTTGTTGTATACAGGACAATCATTTAGAGCAATATCATAACATATCTGTGTTACTTTACTGTTAGTTACAGCTTCATGACTGACGGGATTCATTTTACATCTGGATTCAGCATGAACTTTTAGTGTTGATAGTTTTATGGGTGAATGAATAAATCTGTACTTACACTGGACATCAAGAGTGACAGCAGGGGAGCGATAACTTTCTCCCTGTAGCGCACAGCTGTAACTGCCTGCATCACTCTGACTGACTGATTGCAGACGGAGATGGTTAGAGGAGGAAAAATAAGTTCATGCTTGTACCAGGTAAATGTTGGAGTGACAGTCAGGCTGCAGGTGGTTTTACATGTGAGAGTGACGTCATCTCCCTCAACCACACTATCAGGAATCATCTCCACCTGAAGCTCTGTGAAGGAGAGGAAAGAGGTCAAACATGTAGTGCAGCCTGTGGGGATTACTGTCAGTTATACTGTTATTATCTCTTATTGTTCAGCTTCTGAGTCATAAATCCTTCTACATGTTAACTATAAGAATGCAATAAGGTGAAACCATGTGTAATGTTCATGATATTTAACTGTGTATTTTCATATCTTGCTGCTACAGTGTAAAAATTCCAGCTCCCAATTCTTAAAACAAATGTGCTTCCCTGTATGGTGGTAGATGAGCATACGAACAAACAGACAAATGGACAGAAAGACTATATATACAGAATACAACTGTATAGCACTGTGTAGTACGGGCTAGTAGACCACCAGCATGGCTGTAGCAGTCAAGTAGAGATATTACAAGCTGATGCACACAAAAAGTTGTGTTAAGCCCAGTATGAGTTATGAATAAACAATCTCAGCTGACAAGAGGATGATTTTAATATATGTGTCTGTTTTTAAATTGTCTTTAGCATCAATGATTAACTTCTAAGTAATTAACATTCATGTTAAACTTACAGTAGCATGTTGTCTGTTGCTATTAAGTTAGTTTGTCAAATAAAGCTTTATTATAGCAAATTACAGCAATGAAATATAATAGATGGACATGAGATAAATTAAACAATGTAAGTGAAAACAGTAACTACATGTTGAAAATATCAACTTTCTTTATTCACCTTTCATTTACAGTAAAAGAGTTTTAAACAGTGTTAGCTAACCTGCCATAATAATATACACATTTTCCTAAAGAAATAATGATTATTATAAGCATAACAGTTCAAATAGATCATTCCATAAAAATAGACGATTCCAACTACAAACCATTGAACTCTTTTGTAGTAGAACGGGACACTTAAAATTTTAGATGGCATGGAATTGTCCAAATTGAATAAATAATTACATTGTAAAAAAACTTTCGCACTGACTAAGCACACTTTTTCTACATTTCACTACATTTATTTAGGCACACAAAGTACTCTCTCATACTTACTCCAATAAATAGTAAAAAAAAAAAAAAAAAAAGATTGTGCTTAGTTTACAACATTTCTGCATGCAACTGCTTTACATAACCACTGTGGTGCATTTGAAGTACAGTGATACCTTGGCATATGAATTTAATTTATTCTGGAGGTGAGATCTTGTGAAATCCATTTTCCCTTACGAAGTAATGTAACTACAGATAATCTGTTCTAGCCACCCGAATATATTACTAATATTACCCATTTTCACTCACTCACTCACTCATCTTCTATACCGCTTTATCCTATATTCAGGGTCGCGGGGACCTGGAGCCTATTACCCATTTCCAACACTATAATAATACTTTTGCATATAAAAACAATTAACACATTTAGAAAAGACATGTAAATTAAGTAAAATAGTTGCAGTTCTCACTCCAGCATTGTGTCTAGCCAGTAAATCTGTAAGTCTCATCTGATTAGTGCTTAGAGTGAAGCAAAATGGGAGAAGTTCAGTTCTGCTCAGCTGTTAAAATTGGCTGAAAACCATTAACTTGTAAAATATTCATGTGAACATTTTCACAAGTTTATCTCAGCTAACAAATTGACATGTTTTGTATCTTCAGTTACTGTTAACGAGGTAGATAACTAACGCTCACACAATGCTCGTTATAGAGAGAATTTCTTTCTTTGGAGACAATGAAACATTTTATAATTGTTCTCTAATTAATTATTTTATCCAATAAATGTAATTTTATTTTATGAATAAAGTATAGTGTGTTATTTAAGCTGATGTAGCTTACCTGTGACAGAAAGATAAACTCCATCTCTACCTTGATACTTTCCTCCATAGGTCGTTATAAAACTGAAGTAGTATTTGCCTTGGTCCTGTTCTGTCACACCACTCAGTCTGAGCCTGCAGTCACTCAGTCGGTCTCCGTGGTACTGAACCCTGTCTCTGTACTTTGGGTCTAATGACAGATCAGGAGGCTCTTTATCTGTAGCCAACTCTCTGCTCCAGAAACCTCTCTGAACTGTGTAACCATATGGATATGTGTAACTGCAGCCCATCATCACTGTAGATCCCTTTAGAGCACAGATGTAGCTCGGTGTGTAATACACACCCCACCCAGACTGGGAGACAACAACTTCTGCAACAGAGAAATGTGTTGATAATGCAGACATATGTGTAAGAAACTCTCCACTGCCAAAATCTGCTCATGTCCTGACTAAATTCACACAGTGAGAAGCTCCACAGGGCATACAGTACAGACAACAGGAGAGGGAGAGAGAGAGAGAGATATGCAGACAAGAGGAAGTTAAGTCAGGACAAACACTAATAGCATCATTACCAGAAGTGGGCCACATCCAGGCGCTATCAGGGCGTGGTCAGCAACAATACGCAGGTAGACTGTGGCATTTAAAGATACTTAATTAATACTAAGGTGCCCAAACTGAGCCATTGATCCAAGGCAGGATGAATTCATGCTTTAATGTCATTGAGACCGATCAGACCGGTCTATGCTTTCCCAATCTTCAATCATCCATTTTTTGTATTTTTTTGAAGCCCATGTATTGTAGTCTCAGTTTCCTGTCTTTAGCTGACAGGAGCGGCACCCGGTGTAGTCTTCTGCTGCTGTAGCCCATCTTTTTCAATATTTGACATGTTTCAATGTTGTGTATTCAGAGATACTCTTCAGCATACTTTGGTCGTAGTGAAATGTTATGTGAGTTACTCTGCTTTTCTATTAGCTCGAACCAGTCTGGCCGTTCGCCTCTGACCTCTGGCACTAACAAACCATTTCCACCACGAGAACCTCCCCTTACTGGATATTTAATCTTTTTTACACCATTCTCTGTAAACCATAGGATGATGTTTGTAAAAACCCCCTGTGAAACAGCTTTTGAAAACCATGCTAACCATGTCAGGGTCAAAGTCACTTAAATCATCTTTTTCTTACCAATTCTGATGCCCAGTTTAATCTTCAGCAGATCATCCTGACAGTCTTGCTGGTATTTGTATTAGATATTTGTGTTAACAAGCAGTTTAAGAGGTGGAGCTAATGAAGTGGCCAGTGACTGTATATATTTATAGTGTGTGATATAGTGTGTGTGTGTGTGTGTGTGTATACTGTTAGTTTATATATTTATAAAAAACAAACCAGTGTACGTTTACAAATGACTCACCTGAACCCATGAGCAGAAACAGCAGGGAAAGGGGAGGAAACAATCTGAGTGACATCATCAATGCTTGCTCTGTACTCATCAGGGATAGAAAATACTGTTGAGTGCTGTGTGTTTACACCTGCAGTTACAGTAGCTATCCATTTCAGTTCAGTGTGTGAGGAATAACTCACATTAATATAAGATTATTAAGCAAATGCCTGTACACATGAGAGATTTGGGTGAATTGGACAACTATGTTACTTAGTGTTTTTAATAGAAATGACAAAAAACACTCATTTAGAACTGACTTATTTTAAAATGCAATAGTTTAAATTAATTTGTAATTACATTATACAAATTAAAAGTGAAAAAAAAAATTCTTCTGACCTCATTAAGAGATGTCCATCTCCTGCATCCAGAGAGAAAAACACACTGAAACATCAGGAGCAGCTCTGATGGTTTAAACTGTTAAACTTGGCCACACACATACGCAACCACATACGCACACACATACACACGCACACACATACGCACGCACACACACACACACACACACACACACATATAGGCATATTTCTTCCTCTGTCACTGCTGATGTACCCCTTCCTTCCTTCCGTACAAATGAAAAAACACACTAAACACCAACACATGCAACTTTTTTTTCCTAGTTTGTCACAGCTTATACCCCCATGTTATTTACATGCATGTCCTTTTGTGTTACTATGGAAACAGTCTATTCCTCTTCCACAATAGAGGGACATTCTGCTGTACTCTAGTGATAGGTAATATTTAGTCATCATTCCAACAATTTTTATTAAACATTTAACATGTGTTGCCATTTTTATAAATGTTACTGTATTGTAGGAGATTATTAATGGTGCTAACCCTCCTGGAGCTCACTGCTGATTCGGGATCAGTTTCTTCTCTTGTTTATAAAAATGCTGGACACAAAAACTGACCCCAGACCAACGCTCTTCTCACACTCACACAAGAGTCATGATGACCAAATATGATCATCTTTGTCTTTCAGCTGTTCCCTTTCAAGGGTCGTCACAGAGAATCATCTGCCTCCATCTAACCCTATCCTCTGCATCCTCTTCTCTCACACCCACTAACTTCATGTCCTCTCTCACTGCATCCATAAATCTCCTCTTTGGTCTTCCTCTAGACCTCCTGCCTGGCAGTT
>JAOVVB010000028.1:14162567-14174970 GCA_028570985.1 Heterobranchus longifilis | reverse complement strand
AGGAGATGAAGTCGTGATGCAGGAGTGCACGAGGTCCAGTAACCGTGTGTGTGGGTGCAAGGCAGGGTTTTACCGGGGCTCGTATTTCTGCAAGCCACATACGGTGTGTGAAAAGGGATACGGAGTGAAAGAAATGGGTAAGTCTGTTTAAAAGTTATTGGGAGTGTGTGTGTGATGTCTATTCTTGGTATTAAACAGGAACTCCAGACAGAGACACGGTGTGTGAGCCATGCAGCGAGGGATTTTATTCAGCTGCAAAAAACACACCGTGCATTCCGCACACAGCGTGGAAATCAGAGGAGAAGCTCCTGTTACACGGCACCAGTAGTTTCGACAACGTGTGTTTAACCTGCAACAACCTCATACGTGACGGTACGCTTAACTATTATGACCTTCTCTCTGTTTTAACGGAGAGAGAGAGAGACAGCTGGAAATAAGTGGAGGCTGGTGCAAATTTTTTTTTGAGAGGGGCGCAAACAAAATTAAAATTAAACTTTTAATAGTCGCCTGTAAATAACCATAAGAAGTTCTGGAAAAGCACCGAGTGTAAGCTCGGCCGCGATCACTTGATTGCTGCTTAATTAGAAGATCAGGTCGATCTGGTCCAAGCTCTTTAACTGTTTTTCTTTCTTCGTCCGAAGGGGTATTTTGGCAAAGAAATTACAGAATTTTCTCTCATATTTATATGGCTTCCACATCAATCACTATTCAATACATTAACTAACAATCTGCTGACCGTTAAAAAGACTCGTTGTGGTCCAATCACATAAGACCAAATATTAAAAAACAATATTTATCCACTAAGAACAAAAGTGTAAGGGGTTTGGGGCGCACAGTGCTGCACCCCAAGGATGATTTGAAAAAATCCAAATAGAGCTCAGCCTCAAATCAACAATGTCAAAATTTTACGTGCCTACATAGACACTCGTTTGTCCGGCGCCCCGCGTACATGAACACAAATGAACATAATACAGTTTAGATTTTTTTGTTTTAATTGCAAATAAATTATATTAAGAAATACAGCTGAATATTGTGACTAAATAATAATAAATAATAATAAATAATTATTATAATAAATAATTACATGTTAAAGTAGCATTGTTCTCTGCCTCACTTTAAGGGGGTGGCGCCCCTGCACCCCTTATTGCCACTAATTTTGATTCATTTTTAAACACTACATTTGTAACGCTAGTAATGTAATGTTATTGACATTGGTAACTGTAATCAAATTACATGCCTTTAAAATGTAATGCATTGCAATATTGCATTACCAAGAAAAGTAATTAAAATACAGTAATGTGTTATACCTAACTCTGGCAATAAGTAGTATCAAATCACAAATTATGACCAGTTTCCACAATCAGTTTCCACAGCTTTTCTAATTATGTCGACTTATTACTTTTAAAAAGGACAGGGAAGGAGTCAATCTGAGTGACATCACCAGTACTTTCTGTGTAATTATTTTCATAGATTAAAAATACTGTTCATTTTTAATGTCATAAAACACCTTAAATCGGCAATGTATTCATCAACTGCAGGTGTGTTTAAATTAATTGAGTATCACTTGTCCAAGAGCACCGGACATTAAAGTACATTTAACTTTTATTAAATAGATAGATAGAGAGAAATAGAGAGATAGATAGACTTTATTTATCCTGTGAGGGAAATTATTGTGGTACAGCAGCAGCAGGTTGAACAAACAGTAATAAGGGAGAGAGAGAGGGAGGGGGAGGGGTGGGGGGCAGAACGTAATTGTAACTTATATAAATTAATGCAATATTGCAGATGAAAAAGAGATAAAGTGTGCAAATATTTAGTGTACAGTATGTACTGTATGAGTGCGTAAAGGGACAGTAAATAATGAGATATGTATAAGTTGCTATTGTCATCTGTTACATAGAGGTCATTGTACAGGGCAATGGCAAACAATAGGACTGCTTTCCGGAACCGTTCTTTGTGACAACAAAGCTGGATCAGTCTGTTAGAGAATGAACTCTGCTGCCTCTGTATGGAATCATGTCATGGATGGGATGGATTTTCCATGATTGACTGGAGTTTGTTCAGTGATCTGTTGCCACTCACAGTCTCCAACCTGTCCAGTTTGTGTCTTAATATTGTGTGTTCAGCCTTGCAAATGATTTTATTTATCTTGCTTGCATCCTGGGCATTGATAAAAGGCATTTGCCACTACAGATGAATAAAAGATTTTCAGCATCTTGCTGCATACATTGAAGGATCTGGGTTTTCTTAGAAAATAAAGTCTGCCCAACTCCTCCTTATACACTTTGTCAGTGTTGGTCCTCCAGTCCAATCTGCTGTTTACAGTACTTGTAGTTGTCCACAATCCCAACCTCCTCAGCCATGATGGTAATGGGTTTAATTACGGTTTTACACTTCCTAAAGTCCACTACCATCTCCTTGGTGTTTATGATGTTTAGGAGCAGATAGTTTCTGGTGCACCACGCCAGAAAGCTGTCCAGAAGTCCACTATACTCTGTCTCCTGTCCATCCCTGATACACCCCACTTCTGCAGTCATTAGAGAACTTCAGAGCAGAATTTGAAATCTGAGTTTTACAGAGTGAACAGGAATGGAGAAAGGACAATCCCCTGATCCAGAGATGTATAAACAATCAGTCTACCAGCAACTCACGGCTCACAATGACACTGAGGCGTAACTCCACACCTTTGAAAAGACTGCAGAGCTGGAAGGCTAGCCCAGACAAGAGTGGAGCACTATTCTCATCTGTCTCCTCACTTGCGAAGCTCAGTGTGCCTGCTTTGCCCTTTCTGACAAACACCCCAAAAGCTATGACCTACTTAAAATGACCAAAAATACTGTTACATTGCAATTGTTCCAGTACTCAGGCAGCACTAGAGTTCTAACATTTAATCTACAATCCCTAAACCATGCCAAGAGCTCATCTAGACTACCTCACTACCATTAGCAGGTTCCAGATGGAGCAACTTTCTGCATTAGAGGTCGCTAAGAGTGCGACTGCGATTGCGTGCTGCTCTCCCTCCTGAAAAAGGAAAGAATGGCAGTTGGCATAAGACACCGTCAGCCATGACATGGTCGGAGCATTCGAATGTGCACTCATGACACTATAACTGGGCCCAGAGATCGGCATCCGATGAAAAGGAGCCTGTCGCGATGTGATGTGTTCCACCGACCCACCGAGAACCAGCACCTTGTCCCCCACGAACAGAATCTCTACAAATTGGTCCATGCCTACTGAACCTCAACATAGAGACACATACAATTTGTTATGCTTAAATGTAAAGCTCTCATTAAAAAAATTAAATACATTTGAATATTGAGTTTAATATAGGTTCACAGCTGAAAAACAGATTCCGGCAGAAAAACTATTCTGGCATCGTTTCTCTCTCTCTCTCTCTCTTTATGTCTTTCTCTGTCTCTCTCTCTCTCTCTCTCTCTCACTCACTCTACATGATAATGTTGAGGTTGATGATCTCACTGCTGGTTTCTTGCAGTCTAGATAAAGAAATCATAATTAAGGGCTTGAGGTGGAAATATTGAACAAACACATGTACAAAACTACAGAAATTGAGAAAATGTATATTTCTTGTGATTATGAGATAACACAATATGTTTTCCAAAATCATATACTGTAGCAGTAACATACCATCATCGCACAACTGTGGCCCTAACGGTTTGAAAACTTTTGATTTTGTACTGTATATGGTTTAACTTTTTCTAAAGCTCTTCAGTCTGGTGCTGAATCCAGTGATTACGAGCAAAGTGAGGAATAGAAGCACTCACTGTTAAAGTGTGGTAATCAGGAGAGATAGAGTCAGGGTCCAGAGATGTGTACGTGTCATCAGGAGGACTAGAGTGAACCGTCTGTGTGAAAGAAAAAGAAATTAATCATGTGTTCGTCTTTCTTAGTGACTTTTTTTCCCCCACAGCTGAATGTCTGAGTGAAGTGTGTCTCTGAGGACACTTACTGCAAGTGTGTGATACACATCAATAGAGGACCTGGTCTGAAGATCAAGAGCTGTGTATGCGTCATCAGGAGGACTTGAGTGAACTGTCTGTGGGAAAATTAAAAAGAATGTGATTGGTGCTTTTAGGAAATCCTCCAGATCTGAAAGTTTAAGTGCAAATCTTTTTTGTCTGGGGAAATCCGAAACAGCTGAATGTCTGAGTAAATAAGCTGTGCCTCAGGTTGCACTCTATGATTTAACACATAACAGCATTTACTACCATAGCTCTGTTTAGTGATAGAATGAGCCTGTGTCTAGAATTGATCATCACTCTCTGTTCTGTTGTTTTGAAGGTAAGCATGAGGGGGTTTTACATTGCTGTTGGTACTGTGAGCAGTAGATCACACTGTGTCACTCTGTCCTGCTACAGTTCACTTACCTGAACAGACCCTGCAACATCATCTGAACCTCGTCCTCTCTTTCTCCTAACAAATTAACAGTAATCAGAGATTCCAAGTCACAGACAAATAAGTAAGTTGATTAAAATAAATAGCCTTACCTCATATATAAAACACCAAAGATGAAAAATACACAACCAACCACGACTCCAAGAATTTTATTTCGACCCACAGGCCTGACCCCTGTGTGCAGGAAAATATTACTCAGCTATAACTCATTCACTTTTATTATAATGTTTTATTTGCTATAATAACTGTAATACCATTTAAAGTGAGAGGCACTGCAGCGGCTCTCTGAGTGCCGTATTTATTCTGAGCCACACAGTAAAACCATCCACTGCTGCTGGAGCTCAACGTGAAGCTGTAACTCTGTCCAGATCCTACTGGTGAGCTTTCATTCACCTTATACCAGGTGTAGTGCTCCACAGGTGGGTTAGCATCACTGCTGCAGGTCAGAGTCACTGAACTGGCCACTTCTATCTCACCAGAGGGACTGATGGACACGGAGACTCTCTTAGGAGGATCTAAAAAGAAAAAGAGAAGGTTTGAGAATATGAAAGTGAGAACCAGTGGCTTAGTGGATGATGGTAACCATCTGCAAGATCAACCACTTACACAAAACCTTTACCATCACTTTATCAGAATATTTTACTCCGTATTGATTCATGGACTTGCACATGTACTCTCCACTGTCCTCAGAGCTGATGCTGAAAATAGTGTAAATTGCTCCTTTGGTTTTAAATAATCCTCCTTTCAACCAGATATACTCAGCAGGGTTAGCATCACTGCTGCAGGTCAAAGTCACAAACCTTCCCTCCATTATCTCACCAGACGGACTGATGGACAGTGAGACACTTTTTGGAGGATCTAAAATAGACAAAAAAGAAGAGATTCAAAGAAAACACTTTACCTTTTGTATACAGTACTGTGAAAAAGTAATTCATCTTAAATTATTTTTTTCTTGCATATAAGAAACTTTGTGAAAAAAGTAATTTTTGGGAAGTTGAGTTAATTTTCACATGTCACAACCAGGCTGATTACTGTCAGATGCTTTGAATAGAAAAATAACATAAATAGAACCTGTCTGACAAAGTGAAGCACACTAAAAGACTTAACAAGCATCATGATCCAAGGAAATTCAAAGACAGATGAGAAACAAAGTAATTGACATGTATCAGCCAGGAAAGGCTCTTGACATTTCTAAGGCTTTAAGACTCAAGTAAACCACAGTGAGAGCCATTATCTACAAATGGAGAAACCTTGGAACAGTACTGAACCTTCCCAGAAGAGCCTGGCCTACCATAATTACTCCAAGAACACAAAGACGACTCAACCTGGAACGCATAAAAGAACCCAGAACAACATCTAAAGAACTGCATGCCTAATTCACCTCAGTTGAGGTCAGAGTTCATGATTCAACAATAAGAAAGAGAAACAGATTGATGGACACTAAAACTCTTTTTGGACATTCCTTAATTTGGAGAATGTCCAGCCATCAGTGTGTGACCTGATGCTCAAGTGCACTTAAGTTATGCAGCAGGACAATGATCCAAAACACACTGACAACTCCACCCTGAATGGGTAAAAAAAAAAAAAGGTTTTGGAGTGGCCTAGTCGCTTAATTGCAGTTGTTGTTCTTGACAAGGGTGGCGCAACCAGTAATTAGGCTTAGGGGTAATTACTTTTGCAGATAAGGCCAGGTAGGTTCAGACAACCTATTTCTATTAATAAATTAAATCATATTTAAAAACCTTTCTTTGATTATCTGAATCATTTAGTTATGACAAATATGCAAAAAAAAAAAAACAGGAAGGGTGAAACCCTTTTTCAAAGCATTATAGATTGCTGAGTAAATATGATAAATAATGAATTGTAATGAATCATCATTAACTCACACAGGACATTCAGAGACAGAGCAGTGGAGGACTGACGTCCATGTTTATTTACAACCTGGCATGTGTAATCTCCACTGTCCACAGAGCTGATCCTGGAGATTAAATAAGATTGTCCTGTTCCTATAAAAGATCTTCCCTTATACCAGGTGTAGGTCTGAACAGGTGGGTTAGCATCACTGCTGCAGGTCAGAGTCACCGAACTGCCCTCCACTATCTCACCAGATGGGCTGATGGACACTGAGACTCTTTTAGGAGGATCTAAAGCAAGAATGGAAAGATACAAAAGAAACACAGTTACTTACAGATGATTAAGTGTAAAGACTTTATATAATGGATCGTAGTGAATCATTATTAACTCACACAGGACATTCAGAGACACAGCAGTAGAGGACTGACGTCCATGTTTATTCACAGCCACACACCTGTAATTTTTACTGTCTTCAGATTTGGCCTTGTAGATTAAATAAGATTGTCCTGTTTTTACAGTAGATGAGCCCTTATACCAGGTGTAGGTCTGCACAGGTGGGTTAGCATCACTACTGCATGTCAGAGTCACTGTACCACCCTCCACTATCTCACCAGAGGGACTGATAGACACTGAGACTCTTTTTGGAGGATCTAGAGAAGGAAGCACAAACTAGACCATATGAAAATGTTTATTTATTTATGTTTCATTAAAAATTTACTACAAAAACCATAAATTTACAGGAACACATTCATTTACAAGAAATAAAATAAATACATAATACATATTTTTAATTCAATGAGCATTCAGGACATTACCCACCAAAGATAAAAATTAAGACTAAACCACTTCACCTTGGGGTTGTTTAGGCAGGTTAGATATTATTCATAATGATTTTATATATATAAAAAAGTAAAAGTAAAATATGCCAGTCAAACTACAGTATACAGAACACTATATACTGTACATACATCACCCATAACATTAGGACACAAAAATCTATAAATCAATATTTTGTAGGTTCCCCTTCTACCATTTGGGCAGCTCTATCCTCAACATTCGTGTGTTGCTTTGCTCTCATTAGTAACAACTGCTTTGTAATTAATGGGATTCAGTTAAACATTCACTGTGTGCTGCTAGTTTCAAGAGTGAATAAATAAATATATACTTACACTGGACATCAAGAGTGACAGCATGGGAGAGATAACTTTGTCCTTGTACAGCACAGCTGTAACTGCCTCCATCACTCTGACTGACTGATGGCAGACGGAGCAGGTTAGAGGAGATGGAAGGTAAAAAACTTCCATGTTTGTACCAGGTGAATGTTGGAGTGACAGTCAGGCTGCAGGTGGTTTTACATGTGAGAGTGACGTCATGTCCCTCAACCACACTATCAGGAATCATTTCCACCTGAAGCCCTATTAATAAGAGGAAGAAAAGAATGTTATATATTTTATTGTTTAATATCTCTAAAGCCCCCCCCCCCCCAAAAAAAAAGGGAAACAGAAATACAGAACATACCCTTTCTTTTTTGTTAACCAAAACCAGAAGAAAACAAATCAAATGGCACCAATTGAACCACCAATTACAGGATATATACAAAATGTAGGAAGAATAATCTAAACCAAAATGTGCAACTAATAGATACTCTTTCAGAATACTGGGCAAAATTATACCAAGGGGAAAATCACCCAATTAGTCCAAATAGCTAGCAAGAGCTCATACACAGTATCTCTTCATAACTATCAAATGATAAACAAATAAACAGTCTGGTGAGTGACTATCCAATTGATCACAGGAAGGAACCAGCATGCTGAAATGGACGAGACGTAAATCCTTAAGGAAATGACACGTCCCTCGTCCCACAACCAGCAGAGGCACAGACAGGGCGCAGAGTTTCTGCTACTCTTTTTAATGTATTTTGATAAAATGTTTAAACGGCAGTTGAACTGTTTGACAGCAAAAAACACAATAAATGTCAGTTATTTAGGACTTTTAATTTTACTTGGTAAATTATTTTCCTCTGCCACACAAGGTTGTCTATAACAAAACTTTTAAATTGAAAAATCTTAGATTTTGAACCGCCTCGGTTTAGTTTAAGCTAACTACAACATGGAACAACAGGATTCTTCGGAAAAAAAGGGAGGTGTCCTGAAAAGCCAATTGCACTGCTTCTTTCTGTCACGTGGTCATTTAAACTAAACTACCTGCTGTGAAAAACAGCAGTGAAATCATGTAATCAACAGATTTTTGGAGAATGCTAAAGACAAGAAAAAGATGTTTAAACTTTCTTACCGCCATTGCAATTACCACAGCATTAATGAATTACAGATACAGTACCAGTCAAAAGTTTGGACACACCTTCTAATTCATGTTTTTGTTTTGTGATTTATTTTCATTCTAGATTAATACTGAGGATTATAAAACTTAATTTCACTAATCTTTTCTGCAAAATCGACTTATGTACGAGATTCTGTACCCACACATTTTCTCAAACAAATAGTACCAGATATAACTGAAGCGTGTCAGATGTCCAATATCAAACCTCTCTTTTATCTAGAAAGATCTTAGAAAACGATTGTATCCATCCAGGGGGGCCAATCCATCGCAGGACACACACATACTGTATACACTCACACACACACACACACACACACACCACACCAATTAGCTTAATCTGTAGGTCTTTGGATTGTGGAAGGAAACTGGTTTACCCGGAGGAAACCCACCAAGCACGGGGAGAACATGCAAGCTCCATGCCACAAAGACAGGAATCAACCCTGGCCAGGAATCGAACACGGACCCTGGAGGTGCAAGGCAACAGTGCTAACCACTACACCACCGTGCCACCCCCACAATTTATTTGTCATGAACCTAATTTCCCAGGCTTTCCTCCAAATCTTCTCTTTATTAATCAATAATAATAATAATTATTTTTTTTTTATGTAAGACTTTGTCTCGTGTCTGTGGTGCTTTCCAAGCCAAGACCTTACAGCACCCCATTCGGAGTATAGCCCACCAGAATGCCCTTTGATAGGGTCCCCTGTACAGGATAAGCGATATAAAGAATGAGTGGGTGAGGATGAGTGTTTCCATTCCAATCTCAACCAGCCATTAAAAATATTTGCTTATATGGGGCTACTGGAATTTTTTTTATTTTTGTTTACGTCAATATTTTACATACAGTATTTAACTCAGCTGACAAGTTGAAGGGTTTTCTACCTTCAGTTATGGAACTAAAAGTAATGCTAGCTCACGCAAGGCTGTTTATCCTACAAATATAGTGTGATATTTCAGCTGATGTATCTTACCTGTGACAGAAAGTTCAACTCCATCTTTCCCTTGATACTTTCCTCCAGTGGTTGTTATAAACTTGAAGTAGTATTTGCCTTGGTCCTGTTCGGTCACATCACTTAGTCTGAGACCACAATCACTTGGTTTGTCTCTGAGATACTGAACCCTGTCTCTGTACTTTGGGTCTAATGACAGATCGGAAGGCTCTTTATCTGTAACCAACTCTCTGCTCCAGAAACCTCTCTGAAATGTGTAATTAGCTGGATGTGTGTATCTGCAGCCCAGGATTACTGTTGATCCCTTAAGAGCACAGATAGACTTTGGTGTGTAATAAACACCCCAATCCTGAGAAACAACAACTTCTGTAACACATAAAGGCAGAGATGTGTTAATAAAGCATGTTCTGGTCTCAGACAGTAAGAAAGGCTGAGTAAACTCTCCGCTGTAAAAATCTGTGCTCCTTTACAACTAAAAATGCACTTTGAGAAACTCCACAGGATATACAGTACATCAAGGAAGGAGGAAGAATTGCTGTACGAACATAAATGTCATAAAGTACAAAGATAAATAAAATGTATAAATATATAAATATATTCTAATGAAATAAAAGGTAACATTTAGCAAGTGACTCACCTGACCACACAAGCAGAAACAGCAGAGAAAGGGGAGGAGTCGATTTGAGTGACATCACTGCTTTCTTTGTAATCATCAGAGATGGACAACATCATGTTCAGTTTTAAAGTCATAAAAACACACTTAAATCTGCAGTGTTCATCATTGTAAAACAGTGATGTCTGTTTACACCTACAGTTACTGTATATTAACGTTCTATTACAGGTGTGTTGTGTATTTTATTCAGTTCATTGTGTGAGCAATAACTTTTAAGAGTAAATAAAATATTTGTAAATCCTCTTTTAATATTTAATACCTATTAGATATACTCATATGACCTTAAAATGACTAAACAGTCAAATTAGACTTGGCATACATAATAAACAGTTCATTTTTAATGAACAATCAAATAAATAAGTAAATTCTAAAGTTCAAAATAAATAAATTGCTAAAAAATAATCTACTGTAACTATTTCGGTGCACTCTACAAAAACTAAATAACCTGGATCTAGAAAAAGTCTAGTCTTGGGTTGCTCTGAGCGTTTTTACAAGAAATGACAAAAACACAAATTTAGACTCATTAAAAATGTATGGTTTAAGAGTATAAGTGATTCAATGAGTATTTCAATTAACCCATTCAAAATGAAAATAAAAATCTTTCTGACCTCATTAAGTGATGTTTATCTCCTGCATCCAAAGACAGAAACAAACAGAAACACCACCAGCCCTGAGGGTTGTAACTGTTAAACTAGTCCAAGTTAAAATCACCCCCCCGCCACACACACACATTCTTCCTCTTTCATTACTGATCTAACCCTTCCTTCCATGAAAAATAGGACACACACTAAACGCCCATGCACATATTACTGTTAAAACTAACCATTTTAAACTCTGTTTTATATTTATAATATTTAATATTTATGAGTAAGTGTGATACTGATATTGTGTTTGTAAGTTATATCAGTGTTAAATCATCTGTGAATCAATTCATTCATAAATTTAATTACAACTTTTTGTTGATGTTATATTTATTATACATAGTATAGACATATTATATTTATGCACACTTGGTGTTGCTGTGGAAATGGGTTATTTTAACTGGCAGCACAAGAGCGGGAACTGTGGCATTCTGTATTAAAAATATTTTAAGAGCAATCTGGCGGTGCCTGTCAATTTATTATAATTCCTAAAATGTTAATTAAACTTTTTACAGTAATTTTTGTATATGCAGTCATTTCATCAACGATTTTGCTGCATTTTAAGAGATTATTAACTATATTGAATAGTTAATCAGCTGTAGCTCAGTGCTGATTCAGGATCAGTTTAATTTTTTATTGATAAAGATTATGGCCACATAATCATGGCGCTTCTCACACCCACACATGATGACCACACATGAGTTATGATGACATATTCTTATTGCAGCAAATTGAAATGCGATCTGGTGTTGAACTCTAACATTTATGTTGATGTGGTCACTGTGTGAATAAAGTCATTTCCTTCTTCTTAATTGTTTTCTTTGCTTGATATAGCTACATTTTAGTAATATCTTTGCCACAACCACATGATCTTTGGTTTCAACTAATCATTATTAATCACTGCAGTAATTGACGGAAGGCTCTTAACGCCAGGCAGTGTATTACTTGAGTAAAAGCAAAAGACCTCCAATTACTGTACATTTGACAAAAAAAGACAAAAGTAGTCACCTTCAAATATACTCAAATGTCAAAATACTGTGATTTAGTAGAGCTCTATTGATACATTATGATTTTCTGAAAGGCTCTTATGTCACTTTAGGCTCAAATGTGTTAATAAGGTCATTAACATTATCATCCGCAGGCAGCATAAGGATGAATTCTTTCTATCCGTGAAATCTGTGTATGAAATAAAAAAGATTTGCTAACATTATTATTGTATATATTTTATAACATCACTGCCCATGGCTGCCAAAAAAAATCCTAAACATTCTTAATTAAATACCGGATGCACCGCACAACTTGCACACATCACACACTATACAGGGCTGATGTCAGTTTGAGTTTCGTGTGCCTACGTGAAAGTGTGTATGAGCTATGCAGCAAAATCTCTTGTGAGGGCCCGTGGCCCAGACTCCCAGGCATCCACAGATTTCAACCTGTCTCCCAATTTTCTTGAGTTTTTGAGCATGTTAAGACCCCCAAAAGCCCAAAAGGGTGAGAAAAAAATCCTTATAAAGAAAAACAAGAGGGTCTTG
>JAOVVB010000028.1:14123695-14143253 GCA_028570985.1 Heterobranchus longifilis | reverse complement strand
TTATTATCATTATTATTATTATTATTATTATTATTATTATCACTGATTACATTAAAGATCAGCAGAGTATTTTTTTTTTTTTTTATTATTTAATCTTTTAACTATTTTACAAACTCTTTAACCGTCAATGAGGAATACTTTTTATAAAATTTGCTATGACTGCATTTAATCACTGTTGTGAAGCTTCTTGTTGGAACTGAATGTGTTCGTGAGGGTTAGCAGTAATGAAAGTGTTTAGATGAAGTTTGTACGTTTGTCTTGAATTCGAGTAAGATTTACTTAAACGATATTTGTTAACAGTTAAAGTGACTTGGATTTTTAGGAGAATAGTCTTTTGATGCTGTTTAAACTGTAGTTTTTATTAAAATAAATATTTCTCTCTCTCTCTCTCTCAGAACTCTAAGTTGCTCTCCCGCTGTAACCAGCAGGCGGTTGAGTTAAAGCGCCGAGAGCAGCTCGTCAACAGGATGAGGGAGAAGCTCTCACAGTTCACAGACAGACACAGAGACCGGGGAGTTTGTACGAAACCCACACAGTTACTTTTGCTCTCTGAATTTGACCATTTTCACACTGGAGTTAAAGTATGCGTTTGTTGTTTTTTTTCTCTTCCTCCAGCTATAGAGATCATGAACGCTCTTCCTAAACCATCAGCTCAGAGGGAGTCGGCACCCCGGAGTGCACGAAATGATGGGAGGTACGGTTACGTGTCAGCCTCTAAACTAAACATTTCAGCTTTTTGGAAAAATAAGACTAGTGGAATTATAGATGTAATGAAAATCGCACACACTGAAGTGAACTTTGACTTGTGAATCATGTTGTCTAATATGTCGTGCAAAGACAGTAACCAAAGACAGAGCCTGTATGCATAAAACCAAGGTCCCAAGGTCCCATCTTGTTTATTTTTTTAAAACACTAGGAAGTTTCAATGATTTTAACTAGCTTTCAAAATTTCCATGAATAGCTTATCGATTAATAAAATAATTCTAAAAAATTTGGACAAATCATGTTTAAAAGAATTTTCTTAACTATTAAAGGAAAGAAGTGTCCCGTGGGGGGGGAGGGGGGACTAAACTAAATTGTCTGCTATGCACCAGATATGTTTGAGGGGGAAGAAATAAATGACTTATTTTCCTTTTTGATGTTCTTCATAGTTTTATGCATACTGACCCTAATCAAAAATTTTCTTGCTACACATAAAAAAAAAAATTCTTTTAAAGTACTGGTCCAAACAGAATCCAGTAGAACTTGGGTCCTGGTTTGTTTATCCCCATATTAAGACTTTTTGTTATCCAGATTCCTGGTTTGGGGTCTTTGTCATGTTAACATGTGTGTTTTTCTCTTTGAAGGAAAGAGGAGGCGCTGCAGTTAATGCTGGAGAGGAGGGAGGCTGAGCTCCGGGAGGCCATGAAGCTGCGACACAGCCTCACCACGCTACTGCACACGCTCAGAACCGACATGCAGCAGGTGATTATATAGTGACGTATCTTTATGGGGTCGCTGGGGGTTTCAAATCATTTTCCTTGACAGAACATTTCTTAGGTGGCACGGTGGCATAGTGGTTAGCACAGGGTTCACAGTTTGAGTCCTGCCTCAGGGGTGTGTGTGTGTGTGGAGTTTGCATGTTGTCCATGTGCTTGGTGAAACAAGTTTCCTCTAGCAGTTCAAAGACATGCAGAGTAGGCTAACTGCCATTTTCAAATTGCTTAAAGTGTTTGAGATCGTCCAGGGTGTACCCCACTTAGTGCCTGAGTCCCCTGGTACAGACAAGTTGAATCACTTTCTTTGTACTTTGCATTTAGTTTTTATATGAAGACAATTTTACTGGTGTTGCATCAGGACTGACTCACAGGTGCCTTATACTTTTGCTTCAAAATTTGTGACTTCTCAAAGACATTTTCAACTTAAATATGTAAAATAAGTCGAGACTAATTCGGTCTTGGTGATGGCCTAGTGGTTAGCACTGTGGCCTCACACCTCCATGGTCCGGGTTTAGTTCCTGCCTTGGGTCTGTGTGCATGGAGTTTGCATGTCCTCCCTGTGCTTGGTTGGTTTCCTCAGGGTTTTCTCCCACAGTCCAAAGACCTGCAGATTAGGCTAACTGGTGTCCCCAAATTGTACCCTGCCTCAAGCCCCAAGTCTCCTGTGATAGACACCAGGTCCACCACGACCCTGTACACAGGATAAAGTAGTATGAGTGAGTAATTTGATGTCCGTGTTGTTCATCTTCAGTTACACCAAGCATCATTGTATAAATGACTCTCGCTATCACTTGGTACACAACCTGGGTGCTGACCTCTGGCATTTTCCAAGCGCTTGCATTCATGTGAAACTGAGAGTGCAGGTGTCACTTTCTCTCAGAACCTCTGCTTGTGTCTACATTGGTCAGACGCTAAAGGAGATCCTGGACCCCGAGGTGGAGAAGACGGACACGAGCAGGCTGGTCCAATCAGAGCAGTCGCTTGGTGATCATGTGACGGGGGGCGTGTTCCTGGAGTGGACGCACGTGCAGAAGAAGCTGAGGGAGCTGCAGTCGCAAAGTGTGTGTGGGTGGGGTTGTGTTTAAGTATAGAGCAGAAACGAGCTTTTCTTGAATAGCAACTGAGTAAAGTGTGCGTGTGTGTGTGTGTCTGTGTGTGTAGGCCCAGCTGCAGTAGGAACAGACCAGGAGAAACTCCTGGCTCAGCTTGAAGAAGAGCTGGAGCAGAGCAGAGAGCTGGTCCGAGTACAGCAGCAGCTACTGCAGGTCCTGATGTGACGTTTAAAATCATTCACAAGTTCACACTCTTACCAAAACACTTGTTTTTTTTTCTATTATTTTATTGAGAACGGTCAGCTCAGATATTGTATGACTTTTTGCCTCTGCTCAGCACCGCTCCTGGCAACGGCTACTAAAACGGGTAAAGTGAGGCATCCTCCTTCTGAGCCTCAAAAATTGGAGCGAAACCCCAACCAGATTTCTTGCTTAAATCCCATTTATTGCTCGAAATAAGTAAACGCTTGCTCAAATGTTTTTAACCGTTATGTCACAAGCAAAGACGTATGCATGCATGTGAACCGTCACGTCATGCAAATCTGATTTGATTCCTGATTCAAAGCACTGTCTCATCAGAGCTTTCCGTTCAAGCCTCCTGTCTCCCCATCACTGCTGTGCAGGTGTGAACGTGTTGGATCAGTTTATTTGTGCGAGCAAATCTGTGATTTGCACAAAAGAAGAGCAGTGTGCTTTGAATCATTTAATTTTTTTGTGGTCTGTGGGTGTACCTGATGCTGAAACAACTCAAGGAAGAGCGTAAGCAGAAGCGTTTGGATATCTGCAAACAAGTTGTGGACCGATACTGTAAGGAAGGTGAGAGTTTCTTAAAGAGAATCATTACTGGTGACGAGCGACTGATTCATCACTACGAGCCTGAGAGAAAAAGCCTGGAACGGAAACCTGCTCAATCACAGACCGAGGAAAAAGTTCAAAATTCATCAACGCTTACAGTTTTCTGGGATTCTCATCTCAAGGGCCAGAAGTATTGGAACATTATCAGGAAAAAGGGTCAACAATCAACAGTGCTCGTTACAGTGAGGCGCGTATTGAAGAGCTGAAGGCTAAACTTTGGGTAACTCCTTTAATTAGGTTTTTATTGAGTTATTTTATCATTCCCAAAAAATGATCCAAGTGTTCCTCGCTAATGTGGCAGTTTGATAAAAAAGTTAATGCTGCCAGTTGGCATAAGGTCCTCTTAACAAAATGCGACTGTGATTAGGAGACGGAGATGTTTGTAAGTCTGAGTCGTTTGTTGATTCAAACTCCACATCTGTCCACCAAATTACTTGAACGTAAATACACAGAATTTCACACTGTAATATATGGCAAGTGTATAAAGTCATGACTACCAGACTTGTCCTTATTTTTTTCTGCCTCTCTCTCCTTTTTATAGGACAGTGTATCCACTCCTCTCCCAGACCCTCTGATCGACTCCTACTACCTGGAGGAGTGGGAGCGGCTTCAGGACAAGTGGACTGAGTTTAACAGGCAGTGCCGAAGCTTCCAGCAGGAGAGGCAGGCCTTCACCGATGCCGCGATCCGATTGGGCCGAGAGGTGAGAAGAGAATTGAAATGGTTTACAGTGAGGGATGGTGAACCTTTTGAACCTAGTGACAGCCTCACATCTGATAATCCACTTACTGAGAGTCCTCACCTAAGATATATATATATATATATATATATATTTTTTTTTTGATGATTAATATTTTGTTTGTCTGCAGAGATGCGAGTTTGAGCAGCAGAAGGCGTCTCTGTTGAAGCAGCAGTTCCTCAGCACATCTCCAGTTATGAAGACTTCACGCTCCAACAGGAGAGAGAGCACAGCACTCAGTGACCTACGTATGCACCACACACACTTTTTTTTTTTTCTTTCTCTCTTGTATTCAAGATTCCTCTCTCACACACACATGTGCATGTTATCCTTAACTGAACAACACCCGAATACAATTTCTGTGTGTGTGTGTGTGAGAGGTAGGAACGATGGCTCCAGATCGTCTCTCTCTCTCGCCCTGTGTCACTCCATCCCCTGAGGGGTCAGAGGTCACGCCTTGGTCAGGTCAGAACACGGTTATGACCCCCAACACCCCTGAGCTCTACAGTGTGCTTCAACTGCCATTTTATTGCAGGTGATTACCCCTCCCCCTCCACACACACACACATTTTCAACTTGTTTTTCCTTTTTCATACTCTCTGAATCTTCTCTCTCTCTCTCTCACGCACTCAGGGAAAGTGTGAGTCCACCAGCTGAGACTTGGGTGAAGGAGACACGGAGAGGTGACTTCAGCCTGGACAAGCAAAACGTAGACAACTGGACCTTTTAAGTGTGTGTGTGAAAATGATGGTGCATTCTGACTAAATAAAGTCATTTAAAGTCATTGAGTTTTGAATCTTTGATCCTTTTTACAGCATCGATAATCCTACTACAGGCTCTGTTGTAACCGCATGTGTGTGTGTGTGAGATCAGAGAATGTCTCATTTGAGTATTTTCCTTCTCCATCACACCCACTTCTGATCAGGAAGAGCTGTGTGCTGGAGCAGGAACTGTAGAAAGGTTTCTCTTTTATCTCTTTGTACATAGTGTTTGGTCTCAACCCTAACCTTCCATCTCATGTTTAAGTCCCTTCACACTCCTTTAGATCCCCCCCCACACACTTACCCCTTCACACCTCTTCTGACAAAGATCACCATCCTACCCACACCTCCACCACTAATAATAATGCAGACTCGGACAGACGCGGTGTCTCTGCTCAGTTTATGGCACTGTCCTGAGCAATTCACCCCCTAATATCCAGACACCTTCACTGTGCTCTGATCAGAATCTCCTGACAGGAAGTGTGTGACTCTTGGAAAGCTTGCTAACATCCTGGTGAATACATTATATATTTTCCATCACAATCAACAGTGTAGCTGTTCAAATCTTTAAAGCTTTTTATTTCCACATAGCTGCGCTCAATTTGTTGCTGAGAGACTGGGTGTGTGCACATTTCGCGCTAATCATAAAAAAAAAATCATAAGCGTCTCCCTCACATGCCTTCCTACCTGCTGTATAGGTCAGAGGGCGAGACTGGTGTGTGCTACGGGCACATGGACATGAGATTTTGGAGGAGACCAGCGGCATTTTCGTGTTCAGATACGATTGGCTTCCGTATCTGATTTGATCCTCGCCTGAGTATGCTGTATTTATCCTACTGAACGGGTTATCTTTGGTACTGGAACGCTTGTGCTCTCACTTATCAAAATGAACCAGACTGCATTAAATTAGCATTTAATGCAGAGGTGGTGGTCTCCATTTTTGTTTAATTATTTATTGTTTTATTAGCTTATTTATACAATGAGGGTGAACTTTATTATTATTTTTTTTTCATTTTAGTTTTATTTGCATTTGGGTTTTATTTCAGGATTATGCAGGGTTTTTTTTTTTCGCACTGTCGCCTTGCACCTCCAGAGTCCAGGTTCGATTCCTGCCTCTGTGTGCATGGAGTTTGCATGATCTCCCGTGCTTGGTGGGTTACCTCCAACAATCCAAAGACATGCAGATTAGGCTATTTTCAAATTGCCCGAAGTGTGTGTATCTGTGTGTGCCCTGTGATGGATTGGCACCCTGTCCAGGGTGTACCCTGCCTTATGCCTTAAGTCTCCTGGGATGGGCTCCAGACCCCCCATGACGCTGCATACAGGATAAAGCGGTATAGATGATGATTTAGATATGAGCGAGTGGATTTAATTTCATTTTATTGTCTGTTTTTATGGTCTGTGTCTGGCTGCGGCTGTTTTAGGACTGTACAGCACTTTATGATATATATATACACAGTATGATATGCAGTGAAATGCTTACACGACCGCCAGTGCCCTTAAAATAAAAGACTATTAATAGGAAATAAATATAAAAAAAGAAAATAGAAAGTAAATTTAAGTAAGAAAGAATAAATGTTTACTGAGGACACTGTGCTTTTCAGAGATGATGCTGTTTGTGCACAATTAATATCATTTGCACTCTTGTCACTTTGCCGCACTTTGTCATAAAATTGCACATTTCAAGGTTGTGCTGCAGTTGACTTTATTTCAACTATTGTTCATTTATTATTATCGTTGTGATTTTATATGCTTTATTTATATGCTTCTTACATATCTTGTTCTTGACATTGCAGTAATAACTTCTGGTCAGCTCTAACATTACCTACCCTGTGTATATCCAGACTATACAGCGTGCAATCACATCTACTGTCTCTCTTCCTGCTGGAATCTCCTTCGGGATCAGTAAAGTATCTAATGTATCCATCCATCCCAGATGAGCCTTTCAGGAACCGATTCTTTGCTGAACCGAGTAGTTGAGCTACACGTGTGCACTAATTGCCCCGCACCACCCGTTCACGCCCCACGCGCATGTGCGCTCCCTACTTAAAGGGTGGCCTCTAGGTTGTCCTGCGTTATTTTTTCCCCCTCTTTCCCCTCCTCCTCTTTTTTTCTCCTTCTTCCTTCCATCTCCGTGCTTTGCGATGGTGTTCTCTCTGCTGCACTACATCCTGTCGGCTCACGGCTCCATGGAGCCCGAGGAGCCCCGGCACTTCCAGCCGTGGCGTGACTACATGGGTCTGGCGGACACGGTGCGCGCCATGCGGAGCTCCCGGCCCGGGGACAGACCCGCTCCTGGGCCGCAGCAGCAGCAGCACGGCGTTACCCGCGGGAGTTCTCCTCGGAGATCCGCGGAGTCTGGAGTGGTGCTGCAGGAGAGGGAGAACCTCAGCGCCGCTCCGGCGTCTCCAAATGCGCTTCCCACGGCTCTTCATCATCATCCTCCTCCTCGATCCAGCGGGAAATACTGCAGCTTCTGCAAACACAACGGCGAGTCTGAGGCCGTGTACACGTCGCACTGCCTGAAGGGCCGCAGCGGGGAGGTGGTGTGTCCTTACCTGCGCAGGTACGTGTGTCCGCAGTGCGGGGCGTCCGGCGCGCGCGCGCACACCAAGCGCTTCTGCCCGCTCGTTGACGTCACCTACACCTCCGTGTACACGCGCGCTCCGCGGTAAAGACCGTTACTCCGTCCGAACTGTTCGATCTTTTGATCTGTGTTCCAAACGTATACAAATGTAGCATTAACGGAAACCACTTCAGAAAAAAAAGTGCCTTTAATTGTTGGTGACGTAAAATGTTCTTTAAAAAAAAACATGTTGGAAAAGAGAACTTTTTTTTAAAATTTTATTTCTTTATTGTACTTTGTTGTTGTTGTTGTTGTTATGGCCATGCTTTTGTTTGCATGTTTTTGTGGGTGGGGTTCATGACCCGACAAACACACTTAAACCTGCCCTGGGATTAGAACTTTACAGGTCTGAGTGAATGCAAGACCTTACTTACTGTGTGTGCTTTATTTGTGTGTGTTGAAAAGGAAATGTTACAGCCTTTATATAATTCCCTTATTATTGTACTTATTTTTTTTTAATTATTATTGGCAATGCTTTTTCCTTTTTTTTTTTTTTTTAAGTTTCGTAGGTTGTTTTTAAGTGTTTTAAGGCTTCATGGACAGAAAAAAAACCCACTCTGGAACCTGCCCTGGGTTTTGAGCTCTACTGGTCTTGAGCGTGTAAGACCTTACTAACTCTGTGTGCGCTTTATATTTCTGTGTGTTTATTTAACAAAAAAAACATTTGTTTGTTTTTGAAGTTTTTCTTATTTCTTTAACAATCTTGTGCTCAGGCCTCTTTGGCTCATCACAGGTGCAACATATTACAGGTGCAGGATTATGATTAGTAGTGTGTGGCTTCATGATGGAACCGAACAACCCCCTCTGTATCAGCGGTCCATTTTATTGTACACAACTTTCTTGTGACTTTTTAAAACATTTTAGACCAATCTGGATTTCATACTCTTTTTCTATATTGTTGTAACAAGCCTCAGTGCTGCACTGCATTTTGTTTGTTTAAATTGTGTAATATTGCACTGTTTGATTCTTCTGTAGTTTTGAAGTGTTTAATTTTTAATAATGTTTAAAAACAAGAAGTTTAAACACTGACCCAAATTGTCTCTTTTCTTCCCCCCCCTTAAACAGTTTCTATCTCAGAGTTTTCAGTTAATTAAGAACACCTGCTTCATAACCGTGGCCTTTTTCAGGTTCTAGGTCATTTTAGCATCGTGTATCGTAAGAGCTAAAGCTACATGCAGTAACCATTATCTCTTATAAATCAAAGTGACTGACCGGTTTTAGTTTAGAGCAATTTCACATTAAACTAAAAGTGTAAAGTAGAACTAAAAGGTAAGTCACAGTTTGTTTTTTAACTCTTTTTATTGGTGCTTTAAAACCTTTTAATCATCAAAGACTGAAATATCCTTGTTGAACCAAAATAATTCTCTTGTGGAAGTAAAGTAGGCCACCACTTCTTTTAACCACTCTACAGTCGATGACTTTTACATTGTTTACAGCTTTAGAAGAAAACTGATCATTCTGTACAAATGGTAACTCTAAACCAGTATGGATGATCCAGTTTCAACTGGTCTGAGTAACAAAAAATAAGCGTTTTAAACCAACGTTTTTAAATGAAAGACAATAGGGTATGAAATGCAAATCTAAGCACTAGTTTAATTATTAAGTACTCACAACTACTTCAGTCACAAGTAGTATGAGACATGTATTTACCTGATAACATCAGAACATTTGCTGTTTGAACGCTCTGCCAAAGCATGTTTTATTATAGAAAAAACATATTGAACTCAAAACTTATTACAGTTTTACAGGTGTGTTCATAACATGTCTAACCCAGAATACCTAGTCTAGAACACAAAAACAAATCTACTTTTTCTTTTCTTTTCTAATGAACATTCCTATGAATAAGCATTAACTTAACTTACTGACAAACTTAACATAATCATATCATTGTCAGCGCATGTCGCTACTTCTCAGTCTGACGAGAAGCACAAGATCGGCGATTAGGCGTCTTGGAGTTTTTCCCACGACGGTAGAGTTCCATCTCCCGGTGTGCTGCCATCACGATACGACTGTGTGAGTGTGATGAGAAAGAAAACATTGTGTTAGTAAAAAAGCAATATCTATATTACTTTAATCAATAAGACCAGTTTAAACCATTAATACTATTTATTTGAGCCATTTTGGAATCCTACACTGCATGTTCTTGGGAGGAAACTGGAGAAACCTGACTGAGCATCAGAAGAATATGCTAACACACCCATATTGCAGGTAAGATTCATCTCCAAACCCTGCAGGTGACCGTTCTATCTGCTACACCAGCATGCCACATTCACTATTCATCTGTTCATCCTTAAGCCTGATTCTATTACGTGCAAGCTTTAACAAGGACACATAAATAGAAACTCCAGAGATGATGTGATTTATCACTCGTACTTCAGAGAGGAGAGTTCCCTGACGAGGCCGTGCACAAGCTTTGTGCCATCCTCCCCTTGAGCGCGGGCTTCTGGGGTAAACTGGTCGTCCAGATCCATGCTGAGAGAACAAAAAAGGAAGTTTAAAAAATAAAAGAATACACACTGTATTGCACAAATAAATCATTTATGTGCAAACTGGTTCTGTACTTTATTCAGTTTATTTATACAGTTTATACTTTTTACATTTTTCTATATTTCTATTTCATATCTTTTATTGTAAAATATTAATACAATATTGTAGATTTTATATTCTTTTCTGCCTTTCGCTTATTTTTCATGTACGCATCTCACTGCATACCGTACTGTGTATGGTCGTGTATGTGACAAATAATTTTTTTTATTTGAACTTGAAGAGCTTTATGCAGATCATGATTAGAATTATGTAAATTTTTAACATGGCCCAGATCTCAATATTTTAAAATAAACAAGGCAGCCATTTATTTAATAAGATACAGTTTAAAGTCCTTATACGTTCATGACCATGTGACCAACATCCAACTTTTGTCCAATCTGTTTTTTTAATACATTGGTGCACCTTAAAGTACAGCTATAGAGTTGAAGCATTTTCCAAAATTTCAATTATTTAAGTATTTATTAGGGATGGGAATCGCCACAGAGCACCTGATACAATATCATCACGATACCTAGGTGACGATTTGATCACGATTTTTAGCTTTTTTTTTGTTTCTAGATTTTGGTACAATTCTAAATGAACTTCACAAGTAATTCGCTCCTACCACACAGGACGCTGTGCTGCCTGCCAACGCATGAATAGTTCAGGGTGCACCACCTGTAGGATTATAGAGGACCTGCAACATTTTACCACCTCAAATGCATCGTCAAGAGAATCGTCATACGTAACTGAAGCGGTTTTTCCCCTCATGTGTAGTACAGTAGTTACACATTACGCTAGTGTTTAATTCGAGTGCTAGTCGTTGCCTTTACCTTAACGCAATTGTTTGGAGTTGGGAGTCTGTCATAGAGTAAAACGACGATGGAACAGATAAGTCAGTCTCCTGGGGCAGCTCATTAGCAGCTGGGGTCGAAATGAGGTTACAGAGCTGCTGCGCGGCAACTGACGAGGTCGGGGAAGTGTCGCAAGCATTCTGGTCTAAAAGAGACTTAACATAAGAAACCATGAATTAAACAGTGATCTTTATAACAGCTTTAATATCATCAGATATTGATTGGTGTGAATGTTTCTCCATCCTACTTACATCCATGTGGTTCTCCTGACCAGTAGGTGGTGCTAATGTGCCACCAATCTCCTTAGCAGCCAAGACATGGCCACCATCAGGCTGTTTACCCTCTGATACAGCGGTAACAGGCTTGTCAATTTTACCATGTATTCCACTAGAAGCCATTGTCAAGATATCCATGATGTTGAGGAATAAGGGGTCTGAACGTTTTGCGGTAGACCCGCTAGGTTCATTCGTCTCAGCGGCAGCCATATCAGGTGGACACGGCTTTTCAAGCATTGTCGTGCTTCTTTCCAAACCGGATGGAATCTCTTGGACTGCTTTGGTGGCTACGGTGGAGCCTTCAGACATTTCCGGTATAGAGCTACGGCTTACTTCCTGAGCAGCTTCGACGTCCAGCGGAGTGTCCGCAGTATCCTCATGCACTTTATGCTCAGCATTAGGGTTCGGTTTCTCAGACATAGCAAAATGTTTCATGTTAAATGTGAGATCTTGTCCATTGCTGGGAATCTCATTTCCAGGGAAGCTTGGTTCTTCATCACAGGTCAAAGTGTCCATTTCATGCTCATTGCTAGCAGTGGCAACAGATCGTTCATCCTGGATCAAGTTTAGGTTTGTCTCAGTGGTGGGACTTAGCAGAGTTTGTCCCACACATGTTGATATTTCTTCCAACAATTTGAGGTCTAAAACGAGTCGTTCAACTATTCCTTTGTCCTCCATCATTATGGATCTATCGTTTTCCTCTAAGATGCCTTCATTTTCTTTAGATTCATCTGTGGTATCTTGGTCGTTCATCCATGCAGTCCACTTATCTGTGTTGTTTTTTTGTGTATATCTATTTTCTTGTTCTTCTCTTGCTCTTTCATCCTCCATCCCTTCAGCACCCTCACTTTCCTTGTCTTTCAAAACCTCTTCATTTTCTTTCCCGGTTGGCCCGATAGTTCCTTCCTGGTTCATTTGTGTGGTATCAGCATCCTCCAACATTGTGTTATATGCCCCTTTATACCCTTTACCATCTCTCTCTTCCCTCTGTCTTCCTATCACACTTTGCCTAAAGTGAGGTCCATCAAACTGGAACTTCCTCTTCCTGTCTCCCAGGCCACACATGCCCATTCTTTTTCTTAACCTTTTCTTGGCTGGAGGCTCCAAAGTTTCAGTTTCTTCATTAGCCAGTAACTGTATCTCACTATTGAAACACATTTCTTCTAAATGTGCCAGTGCTGTACCTGATAACATTTCAGTATGATCATCTGTGGTCTCTGGGCCCACAATGGTTTCTTCTATTTCTTGTAAAAGCATCCTGTCTTCATTTACATCAAAGGAACAGTCATGAAAAGGTTTTGGAGAGATTCGGTCTTTGAGAGATGTCTGTGGATCAGGACTAGAGGTCGTCCTGGGTATGTCCTCCACCTCGTTCAGGTCGGCTAGAAGTTTACTGATGGTATCTTCCAAATCAGGGTGGTCCAGGGGGTCAGTTTTAATATCAGCAGTATGCTCTTCAGGTTCCTTTGTGGCTTGTTTTACTTCAGGTAGAACATCAGTCAGGGTTGGGTGAATTTCTTGATGGTCTGCAGCCTCCCAGGGTAATTCTTTACACCGTAATCTGTCACAAAGAGCATTGTCTTGGTCCACATCTGAGAGGAACACGGCAGGAATGGAAACAGCTTCTTGCTCAGCTACATCAATTGACACCTCTTTGCCTGATCGTACCTCTTCAAATTCAGCTTGATGCTCATTAACTCTGTCCAAATTTTGTTCAGTTCCACAGCTGGAGTTTACCATGTCTGCCATCTAAAAGAATTGCAAAGAACAAACCTTAAACAAAATTTTATTTAAGTTAATCAACACTCTCTCATTCATTCTCTAAATTGCTCTATCCTTTACAGGGTCATAGAAAGCCTATCCCAGGAGACTTGGTGGACGAGACAGGGTACGCCCTGGACAGGGCGCCAATCCACACACACTCATTCACACACTACGGGGCATTTTGGGAATGGCAATTAGCTAATATGCATCTCGTTGGACTGTGGAAAGAAACAGGAATATTCGGAGGAAACCCACCGTACAGGGAGAACATGCAAACTCCATGCACAAGGACCTGAGGCAGGAATCGAACCCTCAACCCTGAAGGTGTGAGGGTTTGAGAAGTTGTAAGGTGAGAAGTTCAACCTGAACTTCTTCAGAAACAACCTACTGTACCAACTGCTAGGATGTAGATCTCACCTGTATTCGTCAGATATATCAGAGATAGAAGTGATTTTCTTGTATAGTTGTTAATGGATATGTAATACATGCACCTACTTAAACCCTGCCTCAGTTCCAGGTAACGCTACCAAAATCCATAGATGCTCAAGTGTTGTATATGTTATTTTCCACCATTTTTGAGATTAATTATAATGCCTAGAACTAGGTGTTGTATCGTATTAGTTAGAGAATAATGACAGAGATGAAGAGAAAAGCAAAAGGTATATAGCCTACTGTATTTGTTGCGTCAAGTGATAGCACTTTACGCTCCCTCTTAGCATCTGAGGAACAGTTTTGAGCACTTAATTGTTTTTTTAGGAGTCGTTTATTCACAGAAAAGAAAATGCAGTAGTACCCTGTAAGAGACTTACTAAAAAAAAAAGTTACTGACTTTATGTTAGCATTCATATATTTAAAATGTAATATTTTATGCTAGCTAGTTAGCTGGAACACGTTTAGCCTATTTACATGTACTAAAATTAATCTACAAAAATATTTTATAGTAATAAAATGTATTATTTTATGTTAGTGCAGTAAGTTAAACAGTTTAATAATTTTTCTGTCAGAGTTTCTGAGACCTTAAATGAGCTGAGAGAGAGAGAAAGAGAGCTGTGTAGCTAGGCAACCAGCTGCTTTACGTTAAATAAGTTAAGTCTTATTTTACTACTGTTGAAGAAATGTGGTAGAACACACACACACACACACACACACACACGGATAAATTACCGTCACGTGTACGCTAACACACTGTAGTGTGAGGATTATCTTCTCTGTCAGAGGGAAAAGTGGGAAAGAATTCGAGTGAATCGATTCTTTTATAAAAGAGCCGACTCTTTGATCTCGCTAGGTAGCTATGCTACGTTTTATTGTTTTAATTTCATTTAACTACTACTAACGCAATTTAACAAAACACACACACACACACACACACACACACACATAACCCAGACTGTCAGAGCAATTTTTTTTAATTAAAGAGTCGACTCTTTTCCAAATATGGAAAGAATCATAAGTTAATCAAGTGTACCAACAGTGGGATAAACGAGGTTTATTTTGAGGTGTTTTTATGCTGTTTGACTGTATGATTTTTTTTTTTTAATAATTGTTTTATCGATTCTGAATCAGGAATCGAGAAATGAGTCGACTCTTCGATCGTTCTAGGTAGCCAGGCAAAAAGTACCTAGATTTTATTTATTCTTATTTTATTTAACTATTATTAAAGCAGGTTAACAAAACACACACCAGATCATATATAGATGACTAACACTTTCCCCTGTCAGAGTAAAAATTACATAAGACTTAGAGAGTGAATCATGGTAATGAATCGATTATTTTATGAACGAGTCGACTCTTTGATATTAAAAGACTTGAAGACTTTAATTTAATACAGAAACAATACAGGGTAAAATATTTCAGAGTAAAATGTTGGGTTTTGTTTATCTTTATGCTGCTTGGCTGTATAATTTATTTTTGGTTTTGTTTGTTTTTATTTTATTTTTTTAGTCCTGTAGAAAAAGAGTCGACTCTGAGTGAATCAAACAGGCTAAGTAAGGAAATACGTTATAAACTTATTACACTCGGTCATTCCTATTACTTTAATGTTTAATACTGATTTATTTTATTTTTTTTAATTCACAATACTTTTACTAATAATCAGTCCGTTTTTTATTTATTTACTTCCTACATTTTTTTTATCCTCTGAAAAGTACATGTCACTGCCGTAAAGCGGGAAGTTGTCGTTGCTAATGGCGACGAGTCGGAAAGCAGGAAGTGCTCGGAATCACAACAGATCGGAGTAGTTCTTCTGGGGGGGTTTGGAGGAGGTTAATGTTGGCTCTGCGTAACAACATATTAATAAAAAGCCGCTCTACATAACCTCTATATAACTACAGGAGACGCAAACACGTGTTAAAGGTAAGAATGTTCAGTAGAAGATGAAAACATGGCGTGTTTTGCTAGCAGGTAGCATCTACAGGCTGTGTGTGTGTGTGTGTGTTCTGAGTTTTTTTTAAGTCAATAATAAAGTGCATACATTGACTAGGTAATGTTTTATCAGGAATAATAACAACTCCGGAGGAAATGTTGTGACAAAATTGAGGATTTAAAACAGCACAAGGCAACCCTGGGGTATTTCCGGAAGTGTACTGCAGGTTACTGTATAGATGTGACGTCATTCAGGTGCCAGGTCTCCTAGTCAGATCAGTGTGATCATTAGAGCAGCAGTTCAGAGAGGAATCAGATTAGCACTGTTTCCTTTGGTCTTTTTAACCCCAGACAGAGTTAATCAGACAAGTGTGTAAAGTTTGCTCTATAAATCATTTTTCATTTTCATGTTTTTTTTTTCAAACATATATTCAACTCATTAAAAAAAAAGTTTCAATTAATGTGATCTATCAAATACTTTATAGTTTTTCTGTTTAAGCCTTTAAACGTTTCGTACACTTTCACTATTAAACACAGCTCTGATTTTTTTTTGTTGATTTATTTATTTTTATCATTCAACTGGACCAAGCATTTAAGTAACTCTTATTCATGATTTTTTTTTGTTCTGATCACATTTCTTCCACAGAGTTGACGGTTCAGTTCTATCCCTCCAGGTTTTTAAAATGTGTTCAGTCATTTCATATCTCCTTAGTTGTTTTCTTTGCTTGCTTGATGCAGCTCAAAAATTTGCCCTTTCTGAATTTTTTTCCATCCATGCAGCGTGTATATACACGCCCCCCCCCCCCCCTCTTTATTACTGTTTTGTAAAATACTCGTGATCTTCAGTCTTTACACGTTCATTGTTCGGAACAGAACCTCTATGATCATCTGGATCTCCTCCAGCTCTCTGCTTTGTATCTTATCCTTGATACACTTAACATCTGCTACACTTCTATTTCAGTTCTACTTAATTTTTCTACATACTGTCAATTTTACACCAAAAGTTTGCTATATATTTTTTTTATATTTGGTTAATTTTTCTCTTTTTTTAATCTATCTAAATACTTTTTCTTCCTGTATTAAAAAAGGTGTTAAATATATTTTTTTATTATAAGCATTTCACTACGTATCATACTATGTATGACTGTGTATGTGACATTTGAATTTGATTCCTGATTTCAAAGTTAGGGAGGCGGAGCCTAAATGGGAGGTGGAGTCATACCAGACTGCATTCTTAGGGGAAAAAACAATTCTATTATGACCTGAATAAAATCCTTCAACGTCCAGTTTTCTAGATTCTTTTTAGATAAGATAAAGACAGATATACAGTACAGTGAGACCGGTCTCTTATAAGACCCTCTGATAAGTGTATTGGCTGAAGTGTCTTTCTAATAATTAAACTTTTTATTTCATTGCTTGACTGGACTGTGTTGTTTCCTCATGTTCCAGCTCTGAGTCGTGCCACAGCAGCCGTCATGAGTCGGAGCAGGAATCCTCCTCAGAAAGGCCAAGGAGCCGCTCGGGCCAAACAGGTGAACACTTGTACAGGTCGATCAGGTGTCTGCTGTGGATCTGATGGATTGCTTCATAACTCATGTTACTGTGCTCTCTCTCTCAGATGGGTCTGCTCTTGGACCTGTCTCCAGACGCAGGCCTGGATGACTCCGGTGGAAATGAAGCGGCGTTAGAGGCGGAGCTTCTTGCTCTGATGGGAGGAGGAGGAAAAGGAGGAGGCGGCAGGGGTGGAAAGAAAGATGGCGGGAAAGGTGAGGAGCACACCGGAACAAACATTCAAAAATGCAAATAATTAACCGCACTGTAAAGTTTTAATAGTTTTTTTCTTTTTCTTTTTTTTCCTGACTCCCAGTTCCTGTCCCTATGGAGGACATCGAGCGGATGGCCGCCATGTGCATGAAGGACCTGGATGAGGATGGAGATGACGATGCAGACCTGGAGGGCGACGCCGATCTGCTAGTAATGAGAGAACTCGGAGTCATGCACGGTTACGGGTTTATTGACATAACATTGAGTGTGCGCTCAATCAATGATTTGTCTCTTCTGTGATGTCTCTCTATAAACCAGGCTGAACTGAACGAGGTTCTGGAGGACGATCAAGAGGAACCGGCTCCTGCACCGACCCCGCCTCAGCGCACTAACGCAACCCCTAAATCCACCCCTGCTACCCCGAGCGGAGGCGGCGGTGGTCTGGAGTCATTTCTGCAGGAGCGCATCGATATGTACCAGACGGCCATCGCCAACGCCAAAGCTTCAGGAGAGGCCAGCAAGGCGCGCAGATACGACCGCGGGCTGAAGGTGACCTGCACCAATCGAACACGAAACTTATTCCAATATAAACTGTTGGTTGTGTTAAAAGGAAAGTCTTCACCCGTGCATGTGTTTACTCCTGGTTACAGACACTACAGACCATGCTGACGTCTGCGAAAAAGGGAAAAACCATTAACGAGGAGGAAATCCCGCCCCCCGTCGCTACCGGGGCCAAACTCACCCCTGCGCCAATCCGACAGCAGGAACAGGCTCACACACCGCCTGCAATGACCAACGAGAAGCCGCTGCAGGAGGCAAAGCCTGTGGCCCCGCCCAGACCTCAGCTCCTCCAGCCGCCCAATCAGAAAACGCCGGCTGTGACGCCGGATACACCAGCCATATCGCCCTTAATTCCTGTTCAGCCCAACCCCCAGCATTCAGGTACACACATACAGTTAAACATACACACATTGAATTCCTTAACATGTTGTTCTGTATTAAGTGTGTGTGTGTGTGTGTGTGTGTGTGTGTGATGCAGAGCTGAAGGTTAGCGTGTTGAGCAGACAGAGGGAATACAAACTGGCGGCTATTCAGGCTAAACAGAGCGGAAACACTGACCTCGCCAGGCAACACCTTGTCGTCTCCAAGGTAACCACAAGTCGTCCGTCAGAACTACGAAGTCCTAAAAGAGAAAAAGTTATAACGAATTTTAACGAAGATTTGTAAGAAATAAATTGTATTATGTCGTTCTTTCCTTTCACAGAAGTTGGACTCTCTGATCGAGGCGATAGACAGAGGAGAGCATGTGGATGCTAGCTCACTGCCGCCCCCTCCTGGTCTGTCCTGGACATTGCTCGGCACTTATTCATCATACATTGACATCAGTACTGACTAAACATGTTAAATTCAACACCTCTGTCCCTGTCCCTGTAGGGCGTGTTGTAGTAGAGCGTTCTCCTCCAGCTCCTCAACCTATAGCCACCAAACCCACTCCTGCTCCTCCACCTGCTGACGCTCCAGCACCCGACGCTCGTAAGTCTTCTGCTTATGGTGTCTTCGGAATCCATACCGAATACTAGCCAAGAGATGACCTGTGTGTGTGTGTGTGTGTGTGTGTGTGTGTGTGTGTGTGTGTGTGTGTGTGTGTGTGTAGCCCTTCCCGCTCCCCGTAACCTGGCCGAGGCTCTGCAGCAGCGCTTGGAGAAGTACAAGAGCGCGGCTGAAACCGCCAAGAGCAAAGGAGACGACCGGAAGGCTCGCATGCACCAGCGCATTGCTAAGGTAGACAGGCCACGCCTCCTTCCCTGATGCACACAGAGGCCACGCCTCCTTCACTGTCATTCAAATTAAAGCTAACTGTTAGATGTGTCTTTGTTTTAGATCACACTTAAAATATTATTTGTTCTGTTTGTGTGTGTGTGTGTGTGTGTGTGTGTGTGTGTTTAGCAATACCAAGATGCCATAAAGGCGCACAAAGCAGGAAGACCTGTCAATCTATCAGAGCTACCGGTACCGCCAGGTAACTCGCACGCCTAAAGACTGTGTCTGAGTGGTGTCTGATTAGCGTCAAAGGAATGTCAAATTGTGTCCCAGTAGTGTACAAATTGTGTCCTAGTAGAGTCCAAGTAGTGTTGAAATGTGTGCTAGTGGTGACAAATTGTGTCCTAGTAGTGTCCAAATGTGTCCAAGTGGTGTCCAGGTGGTGCCCAAGTGGTGTCCTAGTACTTTAGAAATGTGTCCAAGTGGTGTCCTAGTAGTGTCGGTGTCCAGGTGGTGTCGAAGAGGTGTCCTAGTACTTTTGAAATGTGTCCACGTGGTGTCTTAGTAATGTCAAAATGTATCAGAGTGGTGTCTGAATAGTGTCCAAATTGTGTCCTAGTAGTGTCCAAATTGTGTCCTAGTAGTGTCCAAGTAGTGTCCATACAAACTTAAATAATTCTTTTGATTGTGTAAAGCTGCTTTGCGACAATGACAATTGTTAAAAGCACTATAAGAATTAAAT